>JAUZSV010039512.1:0-15286 GCA_034780495.1 Parotocinclus cesarpintoi
CTGTCTCCACCAATAAGCTACCACTGGGTAGTGATGGGATCTGCAAATCATGTTGTTCAACAACAACAAAATCAAGTTTTGGAAAAGGTAATCACAGTGCCCTTGACATACATCTAACACAAAACCTGTGTGGTGAGTGGAAAAGAAGATTCCAGAATGAAGATCTAGGACACTTCTGGTCTCACTTAACAAGATGGAACAGAATTAATGGCACAGAGCATTCATGTCTATCCCCCCAGCTGACGGACAGTCATCCTGTCCAGGGCAAGCTTACGCCTGCACCATCTGTTCTTTTGGGATAGGCAACTTAAGTCTCCACAACTCTGACCAAGATAAGTTACAAAGTCATCAAAGGCTACAAATAAAGAGATCCTGCTTTTGACCACAACATAAAGCTTTGGAGATGGTCATCAAAGTCACCTGACCTAAACTTCATTAAAGACATGTGTGGCAAGTACATTTACATTTACGACATTTAGCAGACGCCCTTATCCAGAGCGACTTACAATTCATACAATTCAAGCAATTGTGGGTTAAGGGTCTTGCTCAAGGACCCAACTGTGGCAGAGGTGGGTCCATAGTCCAGTACCTTACCCGCTAGGCTACCACAGTCCAAGTAGAAGAAGACATTCCACAAGAGAGGATCTGAAGATTTTGTATAATGGATTTGATAATGTATGCCTTAAAACTAAAGGTGCATTTACACCTCTACTTTACTTAGCATTCAAACTGAAATTCTAAACACTAAAACAATATAATAAGTAAACCAAACTTGGGAAACTTTGGCAACAATGCTGTGTGCTTGTCGTGTGAGATTTCTACCAGCCGATAATTCACAAAGAGAGCCGATAATTCACAAAGAAGCCCAAACAGCATGAAGACCATCTCCATTTTGCAATCTTGGTGTGTGGTTTGAACACCTGTATCGACGTGAAAAGGGTAACTTTGCCTCCTATATCATGAAGAACCAGCCACGGTTGAGTGTTCTGTTCTTTGGAATCTAGTCTAGAATCTAGTATTTCTTTAACACAATCACAAAAGTTCTAGACATTATGATAAATTACAGTGGGATCTCTTACTTAATTGAATTTGGATTTGCCAGAATCAGAATCCAGTTCCTTTCAGGCACATCCTGCAGCTGGATCGTGCGCATACAGATTTTACATTCGATGTTCGAAGTTGGAGGGTTTGTTTGAATTTGGGAACGAAAAACATTCTAACCAACCACTGGACGTACACATCGGTCGAATAAATAATGGCTCAAATTCCAAAGTTTCACTGCAAGTGTTTTTCTCGGGGTTGCTTTTTTCCATTAAAGTCATACCCTGTGTTTGGTTTGTTTTGACATTTTTACGAACAGAGCGATCGCAGTGGCGTTCGTTTTAATCAAACCAATCCTGTCAAGTGTGAACACACCTGAAGTGCTCCTGGTGCACAGATTTAAAGTTGGATTTCTTGTACTTTCTCTGCTAGGTTTGGTCAATGAATTAAACCAAACACAGTTGAAACAAAGACATCATATTGCTGTGTATATAAATGTAAAAGCGGATTACTAGACCAATCTTGATCTCTAATTTAAGGCACATTCCTCACAGGTATATATCTGAGTATGAAGGACTACAGTAGCATGCTATACATCTGTTTCCTTGCATTGAACCATCACTGGCAGCCTCCAAATACACCCAGTCACTAGATGCCACATTCCTCACGTAAGTGTTAACGATTTAATGCCCTAATCAACTCACAAAACACAGATCTAACATTTCAAGATAAAACGCTGCGAGTTTGCACTGAGGCTTTTGACCTCATTTAAGCTGCTTAACTCGGATACAAACCCAGCATTAATTAATACCATCAGTGATCGCACGTGCACTACACATGGTCACAATACTGTAGTAAATATAAGAAATATTAAATTATTGTACGATATCAATTATGATGTACCAGCTCTGCACACAAAGATGCAGCTAACTCATAAGCTAACCTAGACAATACAGAGTTTTCTGTATGTCCAGGAGCAAACACAGTAGAGAAAACACAACGTGCATTAAAATGTACTTTATTCTACCTAATAAACCTATAACTTCTATATTAATATACCCCATATTTTAGTAACAAACGTAACGTTTTCCCTATCCGGCTATCTGCTAGGCCTGTGGTTACGTCTCAAATCGACCGTTGCTCACTCAATAGTGCGTACTAGCACACTTGGTGGTGGACTAGCTTTAACACTTTGTGTAGTGTACAACCTTGCGGATTGGGATGCATCCATGTGTACAGCTTTCTTTAGCTTAATATGGCGAGCAAGTAGTAATTTGTCGATACGCTCGTTTGATTCAATTAGAGAATGTACATATTGGGTGAAAGTTTAGGTTGTTTGCTTAAAATAGTGTCTGATTTGCAGTGTTGTCTTTCTAAATATACCTTAAAAGAGGAGCAATCGCGCAAGCTAACTAAGCTAAACCTGGGCCGTTATATATATAAAAAAAAAACCCAATGAAGTTGAAATACTGACATAACGCAACATTTGAAGATCTTAATTCTGCACTTTGGAAGCGTAGTTAAAATAAAAGCAGATGCGACGTTCGCTGTGCTGAATAGCCAAGTTGTGCAGAGTGGTGTGGGAATTTCAGTTAGCTTAGCAGGATACTAAACAAAACAGCAACAAAGCATTTAGAAAAACAATACGAATTCCCGCTGACCTGCACGAGCCAACTCTTTATGTCAGAGTAGATGTTTTAGGATTAATAAACGTCTAAAATAAGGACTGACCTTCGATAAAAACGCTCTTCTTCTGGGCCATGTTGTTTATTCCATGTTGTCGTGAGGCAGTTTGTCTCAGACTCAGTTTTTACCGACCGAGTTCGGAACGAGTATGAATCACAAAACCGAGATGCGATATCTCATTCAGAACCGCAACAAAACTGTGTACAATTTATAAACGCATCTTTACCTTCAGCGGCTATATGCTATATTTTTCTACATACATTTCTACAACGAGCAAATATTGTTTTGCTCATGCATTACAAAATATCAATTGAAGTCATAACTTTTAAGTATCATTAAAGGAGTTATACGAAAAATTCCTGTTTTTGAAATAATTGTTTTGTGTTTTTTTTTATTCATGCCGTCGGATGGAAGATTAAAATTGTACTGTGAAATTTCATAGTAAAACTGTAAATTGCTTGACAGTTTGAATGTAAACTTTCACACTTTAGCTATAAAGTTCACAGGTATACTATGAATTCTTGATGGTAATTTGGCCAAAAGTACAATTCTAAACTTGGTTGACTATGAATTGACCGTAAATTATCTCACAGTTCTACTATGGATTTTGTCACTTCATGGATCTACTGTCAAAGTTTACAGTACATTTTTACCTGGGTCATGCCATTCATTGTTCTTTTTACAACTGAAACTTCATTTCGTGCACTTTTTCAATGCGAAATCTAACAACACATATTTAACTAAAATTTTATAATGGAATATTTTTAAATATCCTCTAATTTTTATGAGCAGTATATTTACATTGATCACGTTTGTGTTGGGACTGTGGTGGCCTAGCGGTTAAGGTACTGGCCTATGGACCAGAAAGTCCAGGGTTCAAATCCCACCTCTGCCAAGCTACCACAGTTGGGTCCCTGAGCAAGGCCCTTAACCCACAAAGGCTTGGATTGTAAGACTGTATGACTTGTAATTCGCTCTGGATAAGGGTGTCTGCTAAATGCCGTAAATGTGATATGTCTTATTTTATTTTTACATGGTGTCTGGTCTTAAGTCATGCTAATCCTTAAATAAGTAAAAATACTTAAAGTAATAGGGCTGAGTTTTCTGCACAGGATTAGCAAATACATAAAATGTAACCAGTAATTCAGGCAACAGTCTACTACTAACTTGAACTTCTCAGTTATAGTTAGAAAATTATCAATTGTATAGAGAAAACTGAGTTGCTGGTCTTCCTAAGGTCTGCAGGAGATCCAGATGATCCAACTTTCTTTTGAAATTGTGACTTGTGGTTCCATGGTTTTCAGAAGCATAAACAGGTTAAGGTAACAGGACTAGGTGAAAACCTGTGGACATGGTTACAATGTGTATTATAAACTAAACTTATAGATTTCTTATGAAAAACAGTTCAGACGTACAGTAGATGCTGCATGCAGTGACACAACACTGCGAAAAAGATTTCTAATCGTCTAATCTTTTAATCTATATTCCATTGTAAAGTGTAACATTAGAGACCAGGAACAGCTAAAAATAAAATTTTACAGTGTTCTTGGTAGTTTTTAATGTTTTAAATTATATACTTTAACTTTGCAATTTCATCAAGTGCAGAGACATTTTGCTGTTTACAGTTCAATTACTTTGTACAGTTAACATTACTTATGTATACACAAAATGCCCTGCAGACAGAAATGGCACCCATGTGATGGAATGACCCTAAAATACATTTTCACAGAGATCTTTCTCCACTTTTTCAGTGTCAGGATTGTAGGGTCCCAGGCGACTGTTTCTAAGAACACAGTCGTAAGCATGAAAGCCGGTTCCTGGGTCATCCCTTATCGGATAACAGTATACACAAGAGCTTGTGCTGATATAATGTGATATTTGGTATGTGCATTTTTAATGTTTGGGTGTGTATAAAGATTATATTTAGTATAACATTAGTACTGTGTACTACAGTCTACTCGTATGTACTGTACATGCCACACTCAATGAGTACTAATACTGAGTAGAGCCTCCGTTTGCTCTGAATACAGGGTGGCATGGCGTTTAGTGCGGTCGAAGTGCCAGTGTCCGCGGTTTGATCCGGACCCTGTAACTGTACTGTTTGAAGTTGGCATGCTGTGTCCATTAGGGTGTACTCTTGGTGCTGTGGTTTCCTCCCACCGTACAAAGACATGCATGAGGTAAACCGATCACGCTACTCTGAGTATGTATGACATATGTAACCTTGTGTTTCGATGCAGCCTTGTGTCTAAAGAACTTCAATACTGTGTGGCATGGATTTTACAAGAGTAAGACCAGGGTGTGCTTACAACAACTGCACCCTGTTTTCTGGGGATAGGAACAGGATCATATCAACACCAACCAGGAAGAAACAGGGTTAAAACTAAAAGCAAGAAACATACATGAACACTTCATTGGATGTTAACTAGTTTTCATTTTGAAATCAATCAACAACATGCAAACGGGATCCATAGCTTAATATGTCCATAGGTACAGCACACAAATCATAAAGAACACGAGTCCACGTGGCAGAGTTATTCCACAAGAGGACGCAATTTCTCTCCTCAAGAGCTGTAGTGCTCCATTTTGAGAGTCAAAATTGGTCCCTCGAGAGACGTTGAATCTTGTTGATATTATTTATATACTGCTCACCAAAAATAGGGGATATTATTAAATTAAATATCCAGTAATTCTTGTTAACAGTGGAGTGGATAATGTTTCTACCAATACTGAAATTTATCCAACAGATATGATTATCTAACGTACCACAACCGCACAAAACAGTTAAAATAAAACACTGGAAACACAAAAATTAAATAATTTATTGATTAAAAAATTCATAAACACTAGTGGATCAAATGGAATGTCTTTGCACAAGCCCAGTCATTTGGGGCACGATTGGCAGTACAGGGAGCAAGTGGGACCCAATTCTACACAGGGCACCAGTCCATCAAAGTATCCACTGCCCCATTCCCCTCTTGTCATCAGAAATGAAAAAAAAAAAGTCTTATTTATAACATTGACTTTCTTCTTTTACTGTACTATACATTTTAAAGAGCAGGAACACAATACGTTTTGAATTCACCATTGAAAAAATGTCACCAGACGAGTTGAGCTAATTAGCAGTTTGCAGGTGGTTGACTGCAACCTACTCATAATGCTTGAAGCTTTCACACAAACTGGATGAAATGGGCAAGTTGAAATACTTGTACGTTGGTTTAGTCGTGAGTCTCGCACTTTTTTTGATTATAATAAGCAGAAACTGGGAGAATGGCAGCAACGTCCATGTCTTTCACCGCTCTCCATCAAGGACTCTTACCAATCAGCAAAAAGGACTTTCAGAACTGCAGATGGATATTGATATCGAAATGGAGGCACTGAGTGGAGTGGAGAGAAAATGTGAATGGAAAACCCATACAAGCCCAATTCCAATGGAGCTGATTCTCAGGCAGTATAGCAGAAAGAAGCGGCTTCGTGATCTGTGCATTAATAATGGAACTTTTGGTTTGAGTGGCGAATGGTACAGCATTGACGACGTCCCGAAATGGAGGCTGAAGCATCTCTTTGTAGATGATCGACACGGAATTATTTATTGCTCTGTTCCAAGAATTGGAAGCACAGCACTGAAACGCATCATGATCGTTCTAAGTGAGAGTCTTAGGGTGAACGGTGTACCACACAAAGACGCTTCGGATATCCCCTTGGAACTAATTCATGGACGTTTTTTATACTCCCTTAATAGGGACCCTGTGAAAGTCATGAAAGAAAAGCTTAAGAGTTACAAGAAGTTCATTTTTGTCAGAGATCCATCCGTGAGGCTAATTTCAGCGTACAGAGGAAATGTGGAAAATGTAACTCAGGCATATCGAGGCTTAGCAGCCCATATACAGAGGAAATATGGTAATAACAACACTAAAGTTCCTATGTTCTCCCACTTCATCCAATTCATACTAAGCAACCCAGATTCAATGTATATAAAGAATATGGATCTCTGGCAAGGCATCAGTCAGCTGTGCCATCCATGCTTGATTAATTATGACTTCATAGGGAAAATGGAGACCATGGAAGAAGATGCTGCTCACCTACTGCGAATACTGCAAGTTGACAATATTGCCCGGTTACAACCAAGCAGCACCAAAATGGTACAGCAAAGCTGGATAAGGTCCTGGTTTACCAACCTCCCTGATGACTGGAAGAAGAAGCTCTACAAAATGTATAAGGCGGACTACAAGCTGTTCGGGTATCAACAGCCTGAAGAACTTTTGCAGTCAGGAGATATTTTTTGGTAATAAAACTTTACTTTTGATTTGTGGTTTATTGTGAGATCCTGTAATCCTGTAATTTTTCAGCATTTACTTGCTGTCAACATGTATAGTGTATAAGTGATCCAAAATCACAACATGTGCTTAGTTAAAGTACATTTTTTGTGGTATCAGTGGTTAGTCTTATTGTAAAAAATAAATTGTGACCTTCCTTTCTTTGGGAATCATTTGGTAAAACCTGTGCTTCCTGTCTTCATAAAGCAAATTATTACGATTTGAACATATAGCTACTCGAATGAATAGAGTGTAATTTTCCAGGGTGTGACTACCTCATTACAGTCTACTTGAATAAAGGTACATTCAATTATAATGACCTTTACTACGCTTTTGTATTTGTAGAAGGCACATACCTCAGATATATTAATGTATAGTCAATCAATGTGTCTTGAATTACTGGAGCTGAAATAAACAAGGAGATCACCAGAGTTTGTAAACATTTAGATCTTCATGAACCTAATCCTAACAAGGCAGTCAGTCTCACTCTATTCATGGGATACAAAGAGCTTTTTAGACAAGACAGCCTTCCCCCAAAGTGAATCACTTATCTTTTTGACACCCACCTGCGCCCAACACTGACTGACATTCCACTAATAAATCACAGTTAAATGTGCTGTCAGTTGTAGGACAGAAAGTCCACACACAGAAACACAGCAGTAACCCCAAGTAAAATGTATGACAGTGCATGGAAGCTGTGCTGACGTTAAATATGGAGTATATCTTTTCCTAAAGATGTTTCACTCCAAGATATATCACCCTTGGATATATCTATTGCTCCCAGCCACCACGTGTTCTCTGTACCCATGTGACCCATCATATCCTTAAAATCCAGACCTCCCTGTCCCGTTGTTTAGGAGATCACAAAACATTGAATCAGTTCATCTGGACAAGGTTTTCATGTAAGAAACGTTTTGTAACTCAGCTAAGTAACTTTTTTAGTCTATTTTAGTCTGTGCTATCTGAAACAACTCGCCAATCTTATGTAGAACACATTTGCATAATAAACAATATCAGCACTCATACATGACAATGGGAGCGTTGAAGAGTTGCATATGCAGACTGCCATGGCCAATAATTACAACGACAGCATGTTCTATTTAGATAGCTTTGGGGAATAGCTGCAATCCCTGCACTGTAAGATGATAAGAAATGCACTTTGAGGCCTCCTCCTCGGTTAAAGGATGGGCATTTACAATTCACATATCCATAGATGTCCTCTTTGTCCTCCCCGTTCAAACCAGCTTATCAAGAACATGCACCTCATCATACTTGGAAGAGTGGCCACTGGCCTGCAGGTGGGAGTAAACAACAGAACCCTCGTCTGATGTGGTAGCTCTTCGGTGTTGTGCTACTCGTTTTACCAGCATTTCCCAGACGTATAATTAATGGCAATCCTCACAGCATTTATCAGCGCAGAAAATATTATTCTGTTTGTGCCAGGGGAGTGTGCCCCAATCCTGGGGTGGACCAGTGCTGGGGTTTGGGGATTGAGGTCACCCGAGACATGGGCTGCATCCAAAATGTCACACTTAATTAAACAGTATGTAGTAGATTCAAACAAGTACAACCATCAAAGCAATATGTTCTCTCTGTAGTATGCACAGAACTTCAGACGCACTACAGTCACCATCATATAAATGTCATGTGACACATGGCCACAATACTTGTATTTTTATTTTTATGGTTATTTCTTATTTACTCTTGTAGACAGGCAATTTACTTAACTGGATTATTAAGCATCATTACAAACTGATCCTATCTCAGGATTTATTGAGTGCAGTCAAAAGCAGCGGTGGGGACATGGTGTCTGACACAATTGTGGTACGACACAAGTACTGGGATGAATTATAATCCCAGTCCAGGCCTGTGCGAAATGATACGGTCATTGGTAAGTTTCAGGGTGTGACTGAAAAGACTGAGAGAATGTTATAAATAAGAAAAGAAATTGGATGAATTATATAGACTTTTAATTCAGCAGGCACTCAGAAACCTCCTTTATCACAACATTAATAATCTCTCCTATTGGACCTATATATTTGTGCATTTCTGTGGGTCAGTATTTTAAATGTAGGGAATTCTTTGGTGTCACACAAATTAAAAACCAAAAGTGTAATTCACCTCCACAAGAGGGCTGTCTGTCTGTTTGTCCCTCAAGTCGCTTCTTTTGGCTCAGGTGTGTTTGCTGACAAAGAAGTGACTCATTGCCCAAGAAACAAACTGCCGTTTAACAGGATTACTCTATATTGTTCTTTAATAATATTATTTATTAGTGCTGGAGGTTTCCAATACTCAAACGCCACTCACCACCATATTTCTCAAGCACTCTTCCCTGTCCTGTTTTTACCTGTCACCTGCTGATAGTAAAAAAGAGGAAATGAAGAAGATTTTCCATGTCACAAAGATTCCCAGTTTCTATGACTACTGTCGCCAGGCAACCATCAGGCTATATACAGTGCACTAGCTCCTTTGATTAAAGAAACCATTACTGCCATTCTTCACGTTTCTGTTACTCATCTGACTCACATGAACTTAAGCTGACCTTGTCACTTATATGTGGGTGTGAGACAACTGGGCTCACTTGGAAGAGGTCTATGGTAGGATGGCTATATTACAATAAGACTCTGTCTTGGCACCAAATTGCCACTGCAAAGAGGTTTATAAACCTTACATTAAAGGTTTGTAATGTTTAATAATTCCTTCACACTATGGCCTTTGGCACACTCAAATTTAACCTCTCCTTTTTGCCAATCATTAAGACCTGTTTTGCAAGCCACATTCGACACACTGAATGAGACATTCACGGCACTGTACCACCTCTTCTCAACCTTTGAATCCCATCAGACAACCTTCAGGTATTTGTAGCCCGATCATCCTTGTGCAACATCTGCAGGAGCCTAAAGTTGGACACACACACAAGGTAACTATTTTTTGTCCACCAACATATTCATGCAATTACCTTATCATCCAATAGTGCGGAGGCGGTGCAACGCATGAAATCATGGAAATACAGTCCAGCAGTTTCAAGTGATGTTTACAACAACATTCAGAATGGAAAAAATGTGATCTCAGTGACTGCAATCGGTGCAATTGTTGGTGCCAGACAGGCTGGTTTGACTATTTCGATAGCTGCTGATCACCTGAAGTTTTCACCCGAAACAGAAAGGCTCCAGTAACTCAAATACTCACACTTCACAAATGTGGTGAGCACAAAAGTGTCACAGCCTTCACATCACATTGAATCTAAAAATGGAAAGGCTACAGCAGCAAAAAACCACATCAGGTTCCACTTCTGTCAAACATTAACAGAAGACTGAAACTGCACTGGACCCAGACTCACCAACACATAGTCTGTTCTGATTCTGCACAAATGTGGTGAGCAGCATTCACATCACATTGAATCTAGAAATAGAAAGGTGACAGCACTGGATCCAGACTCACCAGCACATAGTCTGTTCTGATGAGTCTTCATTTGTTCTGAGGCACCCAGATGGTAGGTCAGAATTTGGTGTCAACAGCATAAACCCAGTCTGATTTGTATCAGCAGTACAGGCTGGTAGAGGTGATGTAATGGTGTTGGACATGTTTTCTTGGAACATGTTGTGCTCATTAAGACCAGTAAATCATTGTTTGAATTGCACAGCCTATATAGGGGCAGCACAGTGGTTCGGTGCGTAGCCCTACTGCCTCACACAAAAAAACCTAGGTATGCTCCAAGGGTGGTAGTGGCCTGGGTCCTTTCTGTCTGGATTTTGCATGTCCTCCCTGTGTCTGTTGGGGTTTACTCTGGGAACTCACACATACCAAAGACATGCGTGTTAGGTTAACTGATTATACTGAAGTGGCATTGACTTGAGTGTACAGAATGTGACTAGACTTGAGATTTTTCAGTATTTGAGTATTGTTGCTGACCATGTTCATCCCTTCATGGCCATAATGTACCTACTGTCAGCATTCTAATACACCATATCACAAAGCACAAGTTGTCTCAAACTGGTTTCATAAACAAGACGATGAGTTCAGTATGCTTCAGTGACCTTCCCAGTCACTGGATCTGAATCCAGTAGATGCATCCATTAGCTGCTGAAACTTAGGACATTTTGATGTTAATGTTAATGATATGGAGATTCATATAGTCTTAAACTGGCTTTACTTCAGTCTTGTCCATTGTGATTTCTTCACACTGTGGTTATAGCGTAACATTGTTCGATTTATGGGTACCAAATATTTGCATAATGAGCACATATGTATTACTTATTATGTGGTAATCCTTATCATCTTCCGGCTTCTTTAAAAGCTCAACTTTTAATGATATCTATGTATTATAATGACTAAGAGAACTTTTGTGTTTGCTGCTTTACATTTTAATTTACCTCTTAACAAATGTGTGAAGGCTGTAATTATATTCACAGTACTGAGCAAAACTCTCAAGCCACCCTTAGACTAAATATACCATTTGTCTTAGCAATGGTATATAATGACCATATATATATACACTGCTCACAAAAAAGGGAGATTCCAAAATGAATATGAAGAGGATCCCTCAAGAACTGCTGGATAATCTGATCATGTCCATGCCCCATCACTGTCAGTGTGTTTTGGCACTCTTGGGTGACCATACACCCTACTGAACAATCAATGTCCAGTTTGACATGCTTCTGTTCACCCCATGAATAGATCATTTGCTACTCAATCACCATAATTGAGTTGTTAATCTCATTTGCGTAATCAAACAACTTTGACTTTTCTTTTGTTTTTCTGATGATCTTGTTTAATGAAAATGAAAAACATGCTTTTTTTTTTTTTATGAGCAGCGCATTTTGCATTTATATTTTTTGGTTTCTCTTAAAGTAGAGCCAAACTTTTGAGTGTCCAACATCCACTCTAGCACAGTGTATCAAAACCAAACTACGTGACGGTATAAATGATTACATCATGCACCAGTCCTGCCAGATTAACATCTCCTTAACATATATTACTGCACTAATCTTGGCCATGCAAATAAAGCATTAAATGTAAAACAATAAGAAGAATTGAAATTCGTTATTTTTAATGGGTACCCGGTTCATGGAATTTTGTTACCGTTCTGAATCGGAACAAGGTTTCAAAACCTAACCCTACCTATAAGTGATATGGATGCCCAACATGAACACCTGAACCCAGGGTTTCCGAGCACATCATTGCCCAGAGCATCACAATCCCGTCAACTTCTTGTCTCACAGTGCCTGTAAATGGTGCCCACTTCCACTGCTACATCATCCAGTTACTATACTGGTCTGAACACTGTAGATAAGAGTAAGCCTATCTGACCAATCTGAGGCTACACAGGTCCTGACTCAGCAGGCTGTGACGTAGTTTCAAAATAACCAGTATTAAATATTTCAGAAACGTGTCATTGTAGCCCTTCTGTCGCTTTGTATCAGACAGGATAACTTTTGTTGCTCAAGCACATTTATGAGGTTTGTGTTCTAAACTTGTGAGCCACCTCACACTTTTCATTTTGTAGTTTGTATCTCAAAAGGACCGCTGTCAATTCCACAATTTATTACAGGTAATTTCCTAAATCAGCACTGTGATGTGACGTCACAGCATTTTTGGACACTGCACATCCACACCCATAATGCTAGAGATACGGTCTATAGAAATCATACCAAAGTTCCAGCCGTTCAGGTTAGATATTCAGATTTTCAAACCACTTTTTGCTCAAATGCTGCTTTGTCCGGTTTAAGCCACAGACTGAAACGAGACCTTTTGAATGGTAGGAAATTTTAAGCCAAAAGGAAAAAGCATCCATCACTGCTATAGATTTATCTGAGGATCAGACAGTAAGTGCTCTCATTTATAACAAGAGCGAAGGTATCACCGAAAAAAGTGGGGGTGGCTTTAGAAAAAGGGTCAGATAAAAAGTGTGCGAGAGAAACGTATGCATGTGTGCGCGTGTTTTGTAAAGAGCACACATTAACGCTGGTCTTTGCTGCAGAGGGCAGTGTGCGGTCATTTCCTGATCTCTGACAGACTCCTGGCCTCTCCTTCAATCACTCCCCAAGATCAAAGGCCTTCCCCCTCTACAATCGATCAATCTCCCCGAGAGCATGCTGGACTGGCTCCACTACACTCAGGTTACAGAACATGAAGAGCGTGCTCTCCCTTGAGTGTGTTCAGCTCCAAAATTGTTTGGTTTCGCCAGAAAAGTGAGGGTGTTGATACCTCTGGGTAGCTGGTCATGTTGATCATGATGAGCTGTGGTGATTTCATGGAGATCTGCCCAAGCTGGTTCAGAGGGAATTTACCATCCTTGGTGCTCACCGTGATGTGGTCCAGTGCACCTGTGGATCACAATCAGCACAGCATGATCAGGATCGAGCATTAATCCTTTAGATCAGACCTTTGTTTTTCTTCCTTTTTGAATCCAGACAAGACATGCTCACAACACGGACAACTTATTACCTAGTAAGGTAAATCATGCTAATGTACATTGCCAGTACAGAGTGCACATACACACTGGCCACTTATAAGGTACGCCCGTTCAACTGCTCGTCAATAAAAATATCTAACCAGCCAATCAGAATGGCAGAAATTAAATTAGTTTAGGTGTACATTCAAGCAGAGCATCAGAATGGGAAAGAAAAGAGGTTTAAGTGACTTTGAATGTTGCATGATTGTTGATGCCCAATGGACTGGTGTGCGTATTTCAGAAACCACACCAGGTGTAACTCCTATTAGCTAAGAACAGAAAACTGGGCCTAACATTTGCTCACTACAATGGTCTGAAGAGTCTTGATTTCTGCATTGGTCAGAATTTGGCATAAACTAAATGAAAACATGGATCCATCCTGCTTTGTAGAAACAGTTCAGACTGCTGTTGGTGTAACAGTACGGGGGATATTTCCGTGGCACATCATTTAAATGTCACAGCCTACCTGAGTATTATTGCTGACCATATACATCCCATTGTGATCACATGACACCATCTTCAGGTGGCTACTTCCAGCAGGATAACGCATCAAGTCCCAAAGCTCAAATCATCTCAAACTGGTTTCTTTAACATAACAGTATGTTCACTCTACTCAAATGGCCTCCAGATCTCAATCCAACAGAGTACCTTTGGGACTTGGTGGAATCAGAGTTTTGCATCATATACATGCAGCTGACAAATCTGCAGCAACTGTGATGCTATCATGTCAATCAATGTGCTGGAAACATTCCAGAGTTTTTGTTAAATCTATGACATGGCAATCTAAGACAGTTCAGACTGCAAAAATGGGTCCAGCCTACTAGCGAGGTGTACCTAATAAAGTGGCCAGTGTATGTGATATATCTTATCCTCCTCTGCATCTCACGTCTCTTTCCGTCATCCTGCTTCATTTATGCCTGGTTTCTGCAGCCCAGACTTACTACAATCTACAGTCATTCTTTTTGTTCTTTTATACTTTCATTAGTCTTTCTGTTCAGCAAACGACTGTCTATATTTACTCACTTTTCTTCCATGTCTCAATAGCAATACCTAGAAAAAAAACATTTTTTAAACTACCATCAGGAACAGAGCCAGACTAATCACACAGCAGGTTTAACACAGCAGATGTGGCTTTAAAAGAAACTTCCATTTGGTCATTAGGCCCAGCGCATGCCCAAACAATGAGCTACAGCTCTGGCTGCCCATTCTGGATAATGATCTTTCATGGCCTAGATAACTACGTCTCAGGTCACTATCTGTGCGAGTGTGTGAATGAGTTACCTGGTCCCTCTCACATCTGCTAACATTTCCCTGACTCATACCGTTGCTTCCTCCATTACAAAATGACCAGGATCAACTAGGAGGCTATTAACCAATTGAGCTCTTCCCGGTCATGCCACAGCCTCCTGCCCCCGCCAGTAGAAGAGCCCAAAGGTCACCGAACATGCAGATAAAGAACATATTTACTGATAATGCGCTCTAAACCAGAAATATTCCAAAATTCACGTCTTCCTCCTTTGTTCTCGTCTGAGATTAATGTAAACTTTTTAATAGTGTCTATATTTACGTAAGACGTTCATATATAGTCCCATCACGACAGGTATTACATGAAAAGTTTTGCAAAACTCGCAGGCACTCATTGAAATATTCATGGTACTAAAGGACAAAATTTGTTGCCATTATACAATACTTTATATACAATACAGACTGCTTTTTTAAAGTTTAAATAAGAAACAATTTAAACCTTGGGAGAAAAAAAAAAAAAAAAAAAAAAAAAAAAGTTTTTAAA
>JAUZSV010039621.1:0-15283 GCA_034780495.1 Parotocinclus cesarpintoi
ATATTAAAAGAACAAAACATCACATATATATATATATATATATATATGTTATGTTTTGTTCTTTTAATATTATTATTGAGACCCAGCACCTAAACCAAGAAATACTCTGGATCCTCTGGCAAGGTGGAAACACACAATGAATCTAAAAACCAGAACCTGCAGAGTGCATCCAAAATTACACACACATAACACATAACAAATAACACTGAACACAAAATACCAGCTGTCATTGTTACTTAGCAGTAATATAAGTGAGACATTGGAAATTCAAAATGTGGGTGAGCTATTTGAGGTGGCTTCAGTGTGCATAAACAGATTTCTTAGGCAGGAGACAGGCCTCGTAAAACCATGTCTATAAAATCTGAATTCCAAAGAACTTAAATTATTTGTTCTTGCATGGTGCCTGTGGTAAATTCAGTGTTCTGTGTTTGTTAAAGGGACTGTTACTAACACTGCACAGGGCAGCATGGAATTAAAACAGTGTGGAAATTCTTGTACCAATCTTTTACATGTGTAACATTAGTAGCACTCCCACTGGCTTCACTTGACATCAGAGTCTGATAAGTAGCAAGGTCACAGCCTCATAAGTTCTCGTTCTGTCATTCTCTGTCTCACTTCTCTCGTGTCCTGTCTTTATGTAGACAGGTGGCTAATTAGTACAGATTGATCAGACTGTGGCCACACAATTGTTTCTCCTGTTCTCTCCTGTATTTGTGTGACCCTCACACCTGCACTGGCCCACTGTATCACTCAACATTGCTTTACATAATTGCTCAGTTGTTGAGCATATCCATCATCCAAGTGGTCCAAATTATTGCTGGATTCCGCCATAAGATTCCACTGCCTTTGGATAAATGCAACAACTGTACTCCTGTTTGATCCCTAATGCTCACAGATCACCAGCTTGCAATTTGACATCTTTGCTACCATATTACCATGTTTTTGTGACTTTGACTTTTCACCCATACACTTATTATTAACTAATAATTTGTTCTGCACATGAATACATCCAAATATATAGTCAATATACTTAACTGTTAGAAATATTTTATAATTAAGAAAAGTATCCTGCATTGTGACTAAATTTGCAAATTAATGCTATATAATTCAAAACATTAGAAATCCATAATAATTTACTTTCATACGCATTTTAGTCATACCCACAGGTTTTAACTCAGTCATGTGACCATAACAAGTCACAAGTTTAATTTGAAGTTGTATCATTTGGATGTTCTGAAGAAAATCAAAAGTTAGTTTACTCGTATTTAGTCCTGTGTATTTGATGAGTTTGACTATGAATGAGAAGGTCAATTTCGACTTATTACTTATTATATTATATACTTATTATTTTTTATGTTATTTGTTTATTGCAAAAATAGACATTTTTGGTAATTCATTAAAATGTGCTCAGCATTCTAATGCTATTAGTATGGATGCCATTTGGTAACATTTTATGTATTTGTTTTATTTTATTGTATTTATTTTATATATTTTATGTAATTCTGTACTGAAACTTCCTGTTACTTAGTCCTGTAATGATTTTGTCAACAGTAATGAAGGAAAACAATGTAAAAAATCAAATACAGTCACCTGAGATTGACCAATACTCATATTGATATTGACCAATAATTATAAATAATAAAATATGTTTGTTGTGCTAATGAAACGGATTCAGCTGAATGACTCATATATCATTATTTCTATTTATTAACCTGATGTACAGAAATATTTTTACAGAAATAGTCTTGTTTTGTATTACCATAGCTTGTGCTGCTGTAACAGTCAAATTCCCCACTGTGTTCAATAAACCCACTAATCGAATTACCCTAAAGAATGCAACTGACTAAAACCAAATGTTATGTTGCTGTGAAATGTGTTTAAATCTACTGTATGTGGCAAGTAAAATTGGAGAATGGTTTCACAATTTCTACACACATTTGCATACCTCCAGTAGAACTGCATGTATGCTGACAGGTCAACTTTTTTAAATGTACAATATTAGACATGTTTTTCAAATATTGTAAAGATACAAAGTTTGTATATAATCCTGAACATATTAGGTGTTTGTATACTAAACAATCAAGGGTGCATTTAAAATGTATTTGCTTGAAGGTTTGGATAATGCACAAGCATAGCTTCCAAGTTAATAGGCTAAATGCTACTTATTGTAAGTTAATACATAGCAGGTTTAGAAGGAAGTGAGGTACACAGTCAGACAAGGGCAGTGAATGAGTGGAATGTTTCAATTATGATTCTCTGTATCCAGAAAACCACAGCATCACTGGAAACTGATGAGCTAATCCAGCACAGCACTGATTTATTTATGTTGCTCCTTGTGTTTCAAGATGCTTGGGTAGAAATGCCTGGTATCATATTGTTAACTAGATTAGCTTTTTAAAATTATGACAATAAACCTAGGATTTTGGGGTCCCTATTTTGTTACCTACTGCCGTCTCATTCAGGATGCGTTGCTACTTTGTTCCTGTTTTAGGATATGCTATGCTTGCAACCCTTTGAAGATTAATTAATGGATGGTTTGCTCTTGAATTACCATCAGCTCAGATGGACTGGAGGTAAAAGTCAGCTGCTGGAAAGTCCAGGTCTGAAGGTAGGGGTTTGAATCCCTGGTGGGGCTCACAGTGGGAATGATGCATTTAGGGAACCTGTAGAATCTGGTCTGTATAGTGATCCAGTGATTCTCAGATCAGCCAGGAGATGAATGTGTAAATGCACTCCTAAGACCTCCCCCTGGTATCCTAAATTAAACCCTGAAATTAGCAATACCAATAGTCTAATACCAATAATCTTCTCACACCTGACTGTTATCAGTTATATATCAGACTGTTATGGTAAAAGGACAGGACTTGGTTCACTATCCTATGGCTCTGTCTTCCAATTGTGCATTGAATGATATATCCACCTAAAGATGTATGATACATCCACCATCAATGACTCTGACTAGGTTAAGTGGTAAAACATTACAGTTTTTATAACAATTAGATATAGCATTTATAGCAAATGTGTAATGGCAATATATACTTATTTCTTATTTATTTATCAGGACGCAAACAAAAAATACAGGCAATTTGTATACAGTATTTTTAATGGTGTTTTTAGTGTGACCTCAGCTTACACTTGAGCTATAGCAACATCTGACAGTCTAATCAGGATGACAAGGTTGATGCTTCTATGGTTTGATGAAGCTTGATCAGGACTGTTTTTAAAAAGGTAGCAATCAAGATAACACTTTTCCAGAAGGGAAAGGTTAAAAATTATAAGATATGCTACAGCTCATAAAAATTGGAATTAAGATCAGTAGAAACAAGTATTATGGAGTGACAAATCCACTTCTGACAATCACTGACAATATGTTATGGTCATTATACTATTGTTAAAACCTAATGGTGACCAAAGATTTTTGCACAGTAGTGTGCAAGCTTATAATATATAACCTTAGCTATTATGTGTTCCTCTTTCGCCATACTTCCGTTTTGTGAGGCCTGGTCGAAAAGGGCCTTCGAAAGGCCTCCTGACAGATTGCAGGGACTAGGAAGAATCGGATATGACGATATGGTCTATGGAGGAGGATGACGGGCCTGCAGGACTGGTTGTTCTCATAAAGCACTCCTTAAAGCTCTACAGCAAATGTGATCAGAGAGCAACTCCACTGAGAGGGAGCAGGCAAAATCCAATGGATACAACTGATCTGAGAACAGACCTGAGAGACTATGGCAACAAACCATGGATAAAACAAACCTGAATCATTTCTCAAAATGATTAAAACAAAGCAACAAGGGTCCACTGAAACCGTTTGAATTTCTTACTTGATTAAAAAAGTATGATTTTGTTAGTTCCTTCTTCATACTGGGAAACAATTTATGGAAAGAAAACTAATAACTTAATCTGACCCCTTCACATTTGGGTACATAAAATCAGAGAGTTCAGATAATGACCATCCAAGGTATTGATTGCCAACAAAATCTATTGGAATAACACTAACATGCAGAGCTGCATAGCGGTGGACCAGTGCTATAGCAGTTCTATTACAAAAAGGGACATGAAAGGATTTGGACAGATGACAAAAAAAAGGGCAGACGTTAGAGACAGTACCACAGCTTAAATGTAAACCAGTCTTGTGACTCCAAGGGATGAAGGTTTCCTTTGCTGGATCTTTTTTCTTCTGTCTCTTTTTGTCCTGCTCCTGCAGAGATCTGGAATGTTAAGGTTTAATGCTTCATTGCGTGCACATGTTCCGGCCATGAAGAACTCTGTAGTCTGTTTTCCCCACATCACCAGTTCATTCCTACACTGGCTTTGATTCATGTGTAAAAATTAGCGGTTGATTGGACAACCCCTCAAATGACATTTCAGCTGGTAGGAGATGTTATTCTGGTCATGATGAAAAAACAAACCCAATACATCACATTCTCTCTTTCTTCCCCCACCTTCCTTTGAAAAAAGAGACTTGCACAAGTGATTCTGGTAAATGAGGCCACAATCCTAATTAGGTTCTTAAACCAATAAGAGGTCATCTTGAAGTAATTTGTGGATAGATGAAAAAGAGAAACTTAATTTCAAACTTGTCTACAGGACATTGGAGAACAACACTAATCCTCATCTTGGAGGGAGGAAATAGAGGTCACATTCTACAGAATGGTGTACATCTTGTTGTCGAGTTAGAAACATATACATGAGCCAATAAGAAAAAGATTTGCACTTATGCAATTTTTAGTGTAACTAAAAATACAGGTATCTGCTGTTTAATGACTGCATTATATTCTGTGAAACAGGTCAATGGTCGAAATGGTCTTTGACCAGGCCGTTCAAAATTACATAGTCATTTATGGTATTTTCACAAGGAAACTGTGTGCAAATGATGACACTGAAAACACAAGTGGAACATTGCCATTTATGTAGTATGTGAAGATTTTACTTTTGTACATATAACTCCCTTCAGATAATACACAACACCCTGTTTTTTAGTTACAAACACACATTAGTGATCACACACTGTAGAACCAAAATATAAATGCGCCTTAACATAACCAAACATATCTCACTGGCTGCACACAACCAAGTCGTAGTGGTCAAATGACACTCAGCATTTCTAGGTATAAGAAGGTTAGGCCAGCTTTTCAATTCCATGTCTTTCCTTGTGTCTTTGTCCTAAAAGTGTGTGTCTGTCTAACTATGGCTAGTTTTGTTCCCGAGTACCATGATGAGGTGGTGTCAGTACATGGGCACAAGAATGGGCACATTAATAATAGGAAAATCCAAATAAAAGCAATACCAAAGTACCCCCCTCGAGAATATAATAAGAAATGTTGAGGCAAAAACATCACAATGTTGGCTTCAAACAATTACAGATATTAGTCTCATGTATGATGAGGATGATCCTTTATCAGCTGCTCCTACTGCGGTCATTACAGTGGATCACATGGTGGATTTCTTCTGCTTCCTAATGCAACACTTTTTATTTATCCAAACTTGGAAACAGCACCCATGATGAATTGACATCTTGTCTAGGATTGTGTGTGCCTTGTGTCCTGCACTGAAGGCTCGGCACCAGGCACCTTGTCCAGGATCAAGCGGATAATAAATTGAACGAGTTCAACCTACACTACGATTTGTTCTATATTTTTGCATAAATATGAAACATTATCAGATGTTTACATAAAACCCAAAAGTAGAAAACACAGTTGTACAAATAAGACACAAATAGTATAGGTGGCCATTTAAGTTATTTATTAAGGGGAAATTATCCAAAAAACATTAACTAAATATTACCATAACTAATGAGCAGTCCTGTATACTGGCTTTAAAATTCCTCCATACAGAACAGCTTTAAATCTGGGATGTTGTTGGGTTTGACAGCTGGGACTTTGACTTGGCCATTCCAAAACATTGACTTAATTTTTCTTAAACCATTTCTTGAATGACTTATGTGCTTAGGGTAAATGCATGTCCTTCTTGAAATTCAGTTAATGTCCTGAATTTTTCCTTTAGAATGTATTTGCATAATTTAGAATTTATTGTGCCATCCAAGTTGTCGTGTCCCGCAGTAAAACAGGCAAAATCCATGATACTACCACCAACATGTTTCACAGATGGGATAAGGTTTTTGATGCAGTGTTTTTCTTTCTCCAGAATAAAAATATCTCATTTGATCTCATCCGTCCATATAAAAGCACTGTTTATTCAGAAATTCTATTTAGTGAACACTAATTTGCAACTGTAAATGCGTTTCTGAATGGACCTACTTTACAAGCAAAAATACACACCTCCGTGGCAATATGGGATAAATGCTATCTGTAGTCAACAGTCAGCAATAATGCTTCTTTATAGCTTAGCATAAGAAAGCAAAGATAGATAAAATGTGTTAAACTGTCCTGCTACATTTTCATAATTAAGACTTGCAGGCATGACTCAACTTTATCCGCTTCGCATATGTTCTCATCTGCGCAAGACATAAGAAAACCAAATATCCCAGAAGCCTGTGGATCTGCAACAGCTTTTGGAGCACACTCCCACCAGATCCCTTTAAAGATTCCTCAATTCATTGATTTCTTTCAACCTGCAAAGTTTATTCTCTTTTATTCTTCTTCTCTCTTTTCTCCTCCATTGGCCTCCTGGCTGTTGTTTTGAACTCTACAGGGAATGCCTCAGAAGTGTTTTTTCCTACTGCAAAACATGCCCTGAGCACATTGTTAGCGAGTGAGATTTAAAGGATCTGTCTAATCAATAGCAGATCATGGTTCAAGTCAGGGTCAGCATTCCGGCTCCATGGGAGCTCACAACTGAACCACGCCTACTTATCTCTCACATTTCCCAGTTCGACCTGCTGTCGGACAGCCAGGTGTGAGGATGGGATTCTGCGCCATAAAAGCTGCACCACCCCACCTACACTAATCCAGATTTTCACACACAACAATTATGAATCTCCAATGAATGCCCCATACTGGCATTAGGTTTTATCATGTATTTTTTTACTGATCCTAATGGGAGAAACAGAATAAAAATCTTGCTAAAATGAGACTAGCATAAATCCAAGTACTAATGAGGGTGCGATTTGTTCTTGTTGTTTGTTATAAAGATATGTGGAGAATTATGTCCAAACATATGGGTCCTGCTAATGAACAGATGTAACGTAAGTGTTTTAGTAATCTACACAGCTCAAAACAATTAAGGTTCAAATAAAGGCCAAGTAAGTTTATTAGTCCTGAGTGAAGTAAACACAAATAAGACAATATGCCATGGAAGTCACAGTAAATGGCAAATATGTGTTCTCAGACATACTTATATTAATGTAGATGTCGGGTTTACTATAATTATTTAATAGAGTAAAGATACCAACAGCAATGACAGACTTGAATGAATCATTTTTATTGCATAAACTCATTAAAGGAAGCTGTTATAATGACTTTGTCATGTTGACACAGCAATATCCAAAAGCCCTCCACAGTCTCGCTCCCCGGTCTTACCTATTAGCAGTGCTACATTCTTAACCTCTGGCCCCTCCTGGAAGAAAGTGTGAGATACAAAATCCATGCACCTATAAAGGCTTAAGGACTAAAGGCCTCTTTTTGCCCCCACCGCCTATACTCCATCACCACTCTATCCATACACTCCTCTCCTACCCCAATGTGGCCCCCTGGTTTAAGGCACTACTCCTGACTGGCCTCCATCTGAACCAGATGCTCGAGAGCGCCTCACACTTTAACTAAGTGTATTTTACGAATCAGATAATCAGATAACTGAACAGTTTGGCCAATTTTTAATCAAAACAATATGGGCATAAAGATAATATAGTAGAAAATACTTAGAAATACTTAGGTCTACATAAAACAATCATAAAGTAATTATGGTCCTCAAAAAGAAGAAGGGTATTGCTACAATTTACTGTATCAAGGTGGAATCATCAATTATAATACATTTTAAGTATGTTGTGTTTTTGTGTTAAAACAAAAAAAAAATTAATGCCATATAGCTAAACAAATATTTCACATATTTGCATCTGATCAATTACAGGAACTATGCGTTTAAGATGCTCTACGTTTTATTTGCAAGTTTTTGTGGCTGCAGATTTTGCATAGAACTTTCATTCACTGAGCTAACTGTAGTCTGATCAAAAACAGACTGGACAAAGGCAATAATGTTTCCGGGATGGGATTCCAGTCCAGAACTGACCAACTTTTACATTGCAGCTGCCTTTCAATTCTTCTTTTGAATAAGACCATCCACTCTACTCTGTACAGGTGAGGAGATGTAATACACCAGATAATCATAACTATCATAATCATCCAAGTGGTGTTTATGGGCATGTGTAGGTAATTAGCTTAGATATTCAGTATAATGAAGTATATTTTTTACATGATATATGTGGTTCAAAAGTTATCAACAGAAATTTTCAAACTTTTTGCTGTTCGCCAACTGAAGACGAAATTGATGTCTGTGGAACACGCTGCCGTATCGTAGCTGCAGACTTCAACAATCGACACCCAGAACGACCACCAATTTCACACAGTACTGTTGCATCCCTCATAGCCAAATTCAGAGAAACCGGGACTGTGGACAACAAGAAATGTAGTGGTGATCCAAAAGACCACTGCTGATGAAGAAAGCTGAACAATGATTTTGGCAGCCTTTACAGAAATTCCATGACGCAGTATGCAATTTGTCCTGGAACTTTTGACTCAGCCGGTACATATATAAACTATTATAAATCTTTAATAATCTCTTATATATAAATTACATAAATTAATGAAATACGTCCGACTACGTATCTTACCACAGGAAAATGTAGTACAATAGTACAGTAGTACAAAAAGAAATCTGACACATAAAGACCAAGAGATTGGCTATTATAAGACTATTTAAGTGAATTATTTTCAATTCAATTTCAGATTATTTTGTAAATAATAGCACATCAACAAGTATGCATAATAATGCCATTTAATGGATGGATTGTGAGTGGCTTAAAACCATCCTCTTTCAGCACAGGTGTGATCTATTGCAGATGGTATGGTTTAAAAAGAGAAAAAGAGAGTAGAATAGCAGCAAT
The DNA here is from genome assembly GCA_034780495.1 of Parotocinclus cesarpintoi. Taxonomy (NCBI): domain Eukaryota; kingdom Metazoa; phylum Chordata; class Actinopteri; order Siluriformes; family Loricariidae; genus Parotocinclus; species Parotocinclus cesarpintoi. The sequence goes on from JAUZSV010039621.1 coordinate 9,062, forward strand.
GGAGGAAGAGTTTTTGGAAAAACACACAAGAACAACTACTGTATAAATGGGGAACGGGTTCCGGAGTCTCAGCTCTCTTGGACTGTGTGGTGGGAATTGAATAACTTGCTGTACTGTAGATCTGCTTAAGTTATTCAGGACCCAAATAGGGATATGCATGTTTGAAAGACATTTAAGAATGCAGAAGTGATGACAGGTGGAAAAGAGCAGTGGTATGTGGATCCACATGGAACACCTTAGACCTCTCAACAGCCTAAGAAAAGCCAGAGAGAAGACTACCACCTAAACTTAATAGGAGCAAAGATTAATTTCTATAAGAAAAAAGTCTAAAACGCACTATTTAGAGAATTTTTATTATATAAAGTCCATTCTGTATGTATACAATATATACACTAACCGGCCACTTCATTAGGTACACCTGTTCAACTGCACATTAATGCAAATATCCACTCAACCAATCACATGGCAGAAACTTGATGCTTTTTTTTGTATGTAGACGTGGACAATATAACCTACTGATTCTTTGTGTTAGACCAGCTGGACTGAGCATTTTAAAAACTGGTGATGTACTGAGATATTCATGTACAGTAATTTTAAGGGTTTACAGGGAATATTCTGAAGAGAGAAAATAATCTAGTGAGTGGCAGTTCTCTGTGTCTTATTGATGCCATTAATTCAAATAACCACTCACTACAATCAAGGTATGAAGAGCATCTCTAAATGCACAGCACTTTAGACCTTAAAGCAGATGTGCTATAATAGCTGAGGATGTCACTCCTGTCGGAACAGGCAACTGAGGCAACAATTTGTAGGGACTCACCAAAATTGGACAAGAAAAGACTAGAAAAATGATGCCTAATGAGTCCCAATCTCTGCTGCAACATTTGGATTGTAGAATTTGGCATAAAAATGTGAACGTGTGAATACATCCTACCTTGTACAAACAGTGTAGGCTGCTGCTGGTGGTGTGATGCTGTGGGGAATATTTTCTTGGCACATTTTGGGCTTCTTAATACCAACTGAGCAGCAATTAAACTATACAGTCCACCTGGGTATTATTGCTTACCATGTCCATGACTTTATGAACACAGTGTATCATCTTCCATGTGAAAATAATCTTAAACTGGTTTCTTGAACATGACACGATTCACTATACATACTTACCAGTTCACAATTCAACAGAACCCTTTTTGATGTGGTGAAATGGAAGGTTTGTATCATTAAGGTGCAGTCCATAAACCTGAAGCAACAGCTTCATGATGCTTTCATGCCAATATGGACCAGAATCTTTGCGTAATGTTGAATCTATGCCATAAATTTTAAATAGAACTTGTCAGATGAATTTATTTCAGATAGTATTTATGTTTAAACTGAACAACAACACCTAACCAGCTCTGTGATTGACTGGCTTCCCTTGCAGGGCATGCTTATGCCAGAGCCCTCTGATGTACAGTGTCTGTCTGAAAAGTGGGCTTTCTTCTGGTGTGTTCTGTACCTCTGGGGATCAGCTTCTAGAAGGAATGCTGCAATTATCCCTGCTGCACAGGAAGGGTCCCATCTCTACTATTACAGTTACATTTGACACAGGAAATATCATGGGGCCAAATAGATACTACAGGGATATGTCATAGACAAAGGCCACAAAACATAATAGGGACCAAAATATAAGGTAAATGCCTAAAACAGGGATTGTGAGAGATATTTGGGTCATAGCAGAGGAGCACACAAGATGGACATCATATGTTCTCCTACTCTTGTTTTTCTATTATTAAATCTTAAATAAATTTTGTAACCATTTATTTTGACTACCATGCCTGTGCTGCATCACAGATACTAATGACCACAAGTATCCTCATAGATTTTGTAATGTTAATATTTAATGTTTTGTTTCAGATCTGAGTTGTTAACTTAATTTTTATTGTTTTGTATACTACACTACGCCTCCTGAACGTCATTTCATAAAATTTTTACTCTATCCTCAGTAACGTAAAACCCACGTTACTGTCTCGATTTTTGTCTATGATACATGTAACAAACCTGTAATAAATGTTTAAAAGTAAAATCACAGTTCCAAACATCAATGCATCACTTCTTTAAAGCATCGGCTCGGATCCCAAGAAAACCTCCAGAATCTAACTGAATTAATTAATGACTAATTGAACTGAATCTTTGAAGTAAACCAAAGTACATGGAGTGAACACTAGAGCACACTCTTTTTCCTTCATACCCAATCAGTTTTGCTTACTGTCACGTGTGGTGATTTGTGCCTACTTTCATGTCAGGAACATTTAGTTTCACAGACACTCTTTCAGGTATGCCTGTGCTATAGTACATTTGCTCATAGACTGTGGCACATCAAGACAGACATGGAATAGGAAACTCTACAGCAGCTGCTTCACACACTGGGAGGTGCAGGGAAATTAGATTGAGCTTGTGAATTGGTGGAGAGGTTTCATAATGCACAGAGCAAAGAAGAAAAATACTTCCGGCCACTGCTGATTGCAGTTACTCTATTAGTCATAGATCCACACGCAGATGTTCTGAGCTGTCTGCCAGATTTTGCAAAATTGGAAAAACAAGCACTCAAAACAACAGTTGCTGGTGGTTGAAAAGGTGAATAAATGAATAAACTGTGTCATTATGTTCCAAAATGGAGCAGCACCTCATTTGCAGTCCCTTTTGATGTCTACAACAGCTGTATATATTTTATACATCACAAACCCAACAATAATAGTCTTTAAACTAGTATTAGATGATTTATGTTTTGCAAAATAGCTGTCATGGAAAAAAGTTAATTGCTAGAGGTAGTTATGAAAGTGTAAAAACATTTATGCCTTTAGTTACAAACATAAAACCTACACAAATACATATACATTCACAAATGTAGAAAGTACAACCTTTTTTACATATATTATTGTAATAGATTTGATTTTAAATCAATATATTTAAATTACCACTTTTGTCCAGCAATCTACAACCAGTACTTAGTATGTAAAACAAAAGATAAGGGAGCAGAGCAGAGCAGAGCATGTTGTTACAGACACAACAATGCTTCAAAGTACTCCACGTAATAAAGTTGCCTGTATTAAAGAGCATGCACAATGTGACTGGTGATTTAATTATGCTAGGACTGCAGTTATCATCAGAGAAAAGTTAGCTTTTATAAATTTTTTATATGTTTTACGGTCGTAAATGGTCAAAATATATAGCGATGTCTGAAGTGTGGCTGACTTTCTTTTAAATATTTGTAAAGCTCCACTATTCTTTTTGAAAATCATGGCGTCCTCTTGGAAAAGAGTAAAAGGATAGTATTATTATCAGTGCAAAGTTCAAAAGCCAGCATCTCTGATGGTATGGGCATGGGTAATTTGCACATCTACGAAGGCACCATAAGCACCATTAATGCTGAAAAGTACATACAGGTTTTGGAGCAACATATGCTGCTATCCAATCAACATCTTTTTCAGGTACGTCCCTGTTTATCTCAACAAGACAATGCCAAGTTACACTCTGCACGTGTTACAACAGTATGACTTCGTAGTGACAGAGCATGGGTACTAGACTGGCCTGTCTGCAGTCCAGACCTGTCTCCCATTTGAAAATGTGGCGCATTATCAACATTTAATGCCCTTAGTTCCCAGTGCTGAAAAGGTGATGTAACACAGTGGTAAACATGCCCCTGTCCCAACTTCTTTGGAACATGTGGCAGGCATCAAATTCAATATCAGTAAATATTTGCAAAAAACAATAAAGGTAATCAGTTTGAACAATAAATATCTTGTCTTTGTAGTGTATTCCATTAAATATAAGTTGAAAAGGATTTGCAAATCTTTATATTCTGTTTTTATTTATGTTTTACACAATATCCCAACTTCACTGGAATGTTGGTTGTATAATTAATTACAATTTGATTCAATTTTAGATTATCTGATGACTGTCCCCACATTCAGAAGCAGATATGTGGTGGATATTTTAAGTTATGACCACATTGCCAACTAGAAATATGTTGTAATCTCTGCATTATTCTCTGTTGCTTAAATAGAAGCTTGCACCGTTTAGCTAGCTGAGCTATGAGGAGACAGTGTTATAAGAAATTATTATATAATTTTATATATCGATATTATATGATTCCAATAAAAGTAAATACTTAATGTAAATGCTTGCTTTATTCCCTTGTTATATTTGTTACGATTTGTGGTGTTAGGACCCAAGTATGCGGGATATAATAATAATGGGGAAATAATATATATTAACTATAAAAAAGGATAAAAAGGGAGAAAATAGCCCTAAATAATAAACGAAACTAAAAAGGAAACAAGATGTGCAGCTGTTGTTGCGTGCATTATAACACCAACTCCCCAGCTGGCCAGGGCATGAATGAAATCGCATAACGCCGAAACGCCAGTGGACAGACGTGCAGCAAGTACGGAAAAACGCTGATTTCACATGTCCCAAATCACGTGGTGCGGAGAACTCAGTAACGTCAGGGGCATGGAGGAAGTCCAGAATGCCAGAGTGTGAACGATAGCTCAAGTGCGCGTATAGAATGAGCACGAACAAATCGCAAGAGGCACCGCAGCGCCAGGGGGCGAGCCTAAGCTCAAACGTGCAAGTAGGGCAAAGAAGCCAGCCGGCGCACGTCTCAATTGGAGCGGGCAGCCAGCTGGAGTGAGGCTATACAGCGCGGGGATGCCATGAAATGGTATGGTGAAACTCTAACCGGGGCGCATCTCATATAGAGCGGTCGGCCGGCTATAGTGAGGTTTGAAAGATGCCAAAGAAGGAACGCGTATTACGGTGGAAAGGAAACCCTCGATGTGTGCCTAAAACACTAATTACCTCAGAGGTTCCCATCCTACCCGTCCTTCGGCACTACAAGCTCCGGGATGTTACCAACTGACCTAACCCTATCGCAGCGAAAGGCATAGCAAACAGTAGAACAATCGGACAAGGCGCATCAAGGTGTGCATGTGCACGAATGGAATCAGACGACCTGGCCATGAACAGCGCTAGAACCCGCACTTAAATAGCCGGAGAATCAGCTGTTCATAATCAGGTCGTAAATCAAGCAGCATTTATAAATCGCCTCACTGATTGCTCTGTAACGGCAATCGGGGAGGACAGCAGAACGCTCTGGGGCGAAAGGTAGGAACCTTAACAATATTGGTAATAATAAATATGTTTTCAAAATATAAAATATATAAAATATACTGGACATTGAATAATTCACAGTCCCTGTGCAATTAAAATATTGCTTGGCTACAAAACATTGTTTTAAAAGTGGCCAGGCTTGGAAGTTGGGTAAAACACTTTATAAAAGTAAGTCAAGCAAATGAATACATTGATGCATGGATTTGATTTAAAAAAATTAGACATTAAATACCTTTTAAAAGCTTATTTGAAATAAAATGCTCTGAATCATTTGTTGTTGCTATAGGGTCACACATAACATAATCTGGTATGCAGGCCTCAGGAGCCAGAGTTCAATTAATTACAGTAAAGCCAGTCATACTAATCTAGAAACAATACCTGGCTGTAGTTTTTGGCATGCCAGGTTAGGTCTTTGGTTATGGGTCAGTGTCAGAATAATTAGGCCATTTTTGATCATTAAAAAGCTGGCACTTTCAGAAAAACAGTGGTGTTGGTCTTGGCACTACCAAGAGATTTTAGAAGTGGAGTAGAAGTCGGAGTCAAACGCTACGTGTGGGACAAACCAGGTTTATTGTAACGGAATAAACGGAACTTAAAACAGAACTAAAACATAAAGAGACAACAGGCGGGTAGGATCAAAGGCTGGAAACGACAATAGAAGATCCTACCTCACCTGTGTCGAAAACAAAACAAAGTCCAAATCATTAAGTGTAACAAAGAAAGCTTTGTACCGCATGAACGCGGGTGAAGCTTATAAATAGTCTTTGCTGATCCGGGACAGATGTGCACAATGAAGGCACGCCTGCGCAGTGGTCAGGCGTGACAGAAGTGTTGAAATGGATAACTATTTATTCAAAGAAGAATTTGCTAAATACCATCTTGTTAAAAAAAAACCTTTATTTTATTTATTTTATATTTAATTCAGTGGTGAATATGTCTGGTTACATTTGAAACACTCTGTAAAGTTGCATAAAATGCTTTTGTCATGTTCTTTTAATTCATATGACAAAAATGAAACAAAGATGTAGAGCTGAAGAAATTTTCAGGGAGTAAATGCATTAGGAGGAAATA
>JAUZSV010039732.1:0-23188 GCA_034780495.1 Parotocinclus cesarpintoi
AACAGAAAGTCAGTATCAACCAAAAGTAGTTTGAAGAAAGACAAACCTTGGCAACAAGTTATTTGGTGCCCAATGTTCACTGATGTGAGACCTAAGTCGCACCTAGCCGGTACCAACAGAAACTGTTTTTACCAACTGAGCCAAAAGTTATAAAGGATTAAAGTAAATTAATTGTGGTTACAGCAGAAATTTGTCACAGCACCCAGTGGTTCATTTCCTGCAGAGTTGGGAGTGCATTTCTTTCTCTCTTTTTTCCCATTTGCTCAAGGTTTTAGAGAAAATAATTTAGACAAATAAATGTGAATAATATTTAAAAAACATATATGTGGTTGAAAAAGAAGAAATCAGATCAGAGATTGTATTATAATTAAGCTTTTATTTTAATCAGTCTTGAATAAAAGGCCCAACAGAGGAGTCGAAATTATATTAAGTAGTTTTTTTTCTGATAGTAAGTAAATATTACATTTTAACTGCAAGATGTTAATATCAATACTAATCAAGGGCTGCAATCCATAAAAAAACAAAATGGGTATTAATTAACAAAAACATGCAAATAGAACTAAATTAAATTTAAAATAGACCTGCTCTGAATGATGGGTGTTGCTGAGGAGTCCATTATGTCTTAATTAGAATGATAAATATAACAATAATAAAACTGAACTTACCACTTTGCCATGGGTAAGCACAAAGTGTTAAGTTCAGTTTCATCATTGTTATATTCATCATTGTAAGTGTAAAGACCCAAGCACTCACCGGCACACACAGAACCACCAAGCTTATTGGTTATGTGAGTGTTTGGGTCTTTACACTTTTATGTTCTTTACTTAGCTCTACTTATTTAGCTCTCATATACAAGTATACAGTGAATGCCTGAAACTGTGGATAATTGAACACTAAGGTGGCGATTGTATTACCAACAGCGAGTAGTGTGCTCTGTGTGGCTATGCTGGACAAAGGGATGGTTCATATTTCATATGTGACCATTACATTGAAAAATTCCAAGCCAAATATCTGATTTCTCAATTTAAACAGTAGCATATTCTTATTTATGTCTAGTTTTCCTCGGAGAGGCTCTGAATCCACCACCGCTTTGACCATATTTAGGCAATTGTTAAAAATGAATACATAAAATGAATGAATAGCATTTTCTAAATTAGACATGCATTTGAGATAAATATTTATTCTGCACCTTATTCTCACAAGATCAGTTAAGTTCAAAGACATTTTCAGTTCAAATGATTTGTGTTTTTTTTTTGTTTTTTTTTGCAGTCCCATTATATATTTGATAGGCTGAAGTGTTGCATCATTTGAGTTAAATGAGGGAGGATGCTGAACTCTGCAGTAATGTGACCCTTTAGGACTGACAGCCCTGAAGTAGAACCACTCTATATCAATCCTCAGGTTCTTGGTGAGCTTACTCAGGTGGGAGTAACGAGACGGAAGCTTGGTGGGGGACAGACTGAAGACCAACCGCTGATCTGACATGAAAAAAGCAAGTAGAGAGATGCTGTCTTGTGAAATGCAATAACCTTCACTGAGATGTGTGACCTCCAGAGGTCATAAGAAGTGAAAAAGCTCCCCAGGTGTGTGAATATTTTAGAAGGAATGGCAGCTACAGCGATGGCCTATTTCAAAGAGCATGCATCCAGAAGATAATCAGGCGCAGTCTAAATTACTCACAGCTGGAGGCAAAAGTACCATTTCCAAAGGGAGTGGGGAGGATGAAGGGATTCTCTCTCTCTCTCAACCTCTTTCTCAGAACAATGTTCTGGATTTCAGAGTACAGATTTGACAGTTTATGAACCATTTCACTGCATTTAATTCCATACCAACTAATAGTAGATTACAGGAATGATTGGGATTTCATTCCATAATTTCATCATTCTCATAGAATGCACATTTCCAGAGATCTGCTGGTAGGAGGAATATAAAAATAAGAAAACAATTTAAAGTATTTGTCTTTTGTGAACACCATTTTTATCTCCATCACATTGTGATTAAACATTTAATGCTCCTTCATATCAATATCCATTTATTATAAAGTGCTTTTTTGAGTCAGGTCTTTGTTTGAAACTGCCTTTGTGTTTGAAACTGCCCAGGAGCAATACAGATTAATTGTGAAGTGAATTTCATTTTTTCCTGCTATATACACAAATAAGCCAAATCATTCAAACTACCTTGCCCATGTTTAGGTAGGTGTTAGAGTTCAAATTGATGTCCACTTGAATGCCTGGACCCAATGATTACCCACCGAACTCAAAGCATTATGCTGCTTCCACTGGCTGTCATCATCACACGGTGCATCCTGGTGACATCACTTCCCTAGGTAAATGGTGCACACATACCCAGCCATCCGTGTGATGGAAGCAAAATTTATCAGACCAGACAACCTTCTCCCATTGATCCTAAGTGCAGGGCTGACACTCATGTACCCGCTGAAGGTGCTTTTGACAGTGGAAAGGGTTAGACAGTATTATGTATTGTGACACATTAATCCCGTAACCAGCATTCTACATTATTGACCATTATCACAGTAGCTCTTTTGTGTATCCAGACCAGATGAGATATGATTGATTGCTGTCAGGCTCCAGGAGACATGGGTACTAACACCCTGTTGCCGGTTTGTGGTTTGTCCCTCAGACACTGCCGACCAGGACCAACCGACCAATAGCTGTTTCACTGTTGAATTTGAACATGTTTGTCAACAACAAATGATTCCCAGTTTTGGAATAAATATAAGCCTTTGTAATTTTTTTATTAATTAAAATTTAATTCAGGTGATTTAGTCTGTAAAGCATGAGGACAAATGTCATGCTGATATTGATATTTCTATGTATTCATTTTGCAGATTATCTTATTCAGGCACTTTATAAAAGTTCTTAGCAAATCAGAGGTAAACACAATGCAAGTTAGGTGAATATAACCCAGAATATACATGTTCACAAAGGTATTTTGGAGGTGCTGTACTGTATTTTGTATAGACTATTATATTACATTTGGAAGAATAATAGAATAATAAAAGAAAAATAGCTCACATGGTACAACCAGTGGAAATCTTGCATTGGTGGGTGGAGGTTGGCTTTTTTTTCATAGAGTCTGGGGCCCTCCAACATGTCTGTGCACAGGCCTGTCCCAGAGCTTATGTGCTGTTGTAATAAGATAATTTTATTTGTTATTCAGTCTGTGTGTGTGGTTGTAATATTTTGGCTGGCTGTTGTATATTTAGTGTTGATGAACAGTGTAACAGTATACAGAGCAGCAGGAAGACTAGAGGCAGCACAGTCATCGTACATTTGTGTGCATTTGGTAAAAGTGAAGTTTAATAAATTACAGAGAGAATAAAAATTAAGCATACATTTAACTTAATTCCACAGCACACTAAATTTGTTAGTGATAATGCAACTAGACACCAGTTGGATCTACAGCATAAAACTTTTTTTTTTACTGATTTATAAAAGCGGGAGAACATTTTTTTTACAGCAATTGTGTAATTTTTCATGGTGACCTGCAACCCTGATTGGGTTATGCTGGTATAGAAAATAAATTAACTATTATTTCCAGTGTGATTTTCCTCAAGCTGATTGCAGTTGTGTTTGCACAAACCTAAAAACTTCAGGTGATCAGACATATGAAGCTTTGCCTTTATGCAAGTTATGCCTGTTGTCACCAACAGTAAGCAGACTTTTACCAAAAATGGCTTCTGCATTTTAGTTGACTTCAATATATATTAATTCACAGAGATAAAAGATAATGCTTTCTCTTTTTTTTTTTTATAAAAAAAACTTAGAGATTAAGTGGATAGTGGAGAAAGGGCAAAAATGATAATAAGTTGAGAAAGGTGAGTACTGCAAATAGTAGACAATCATTTTGATTTTAATCAGTTTCACATTTCACACTTATTACATTGTTTTACTGTAGTTTCTTCTTCATCCCTACTGTTAACAAGAAGGGCTGCATTGGGGCGAGAGGAACAAAAATCGAGATTATAGATACCCCAGGATTATAGGGCAAGGTGTGGTTATTTAGAAGGACAGAGAGAGTAAGACGAACATAAAGTGAGAAAGTGCAGAGTTAAGGGTAATTTTACATGGACATGCATGGACAGAGCCATGATACTACACATCTAAAAGAAAAGAGGAAGGGAATGATAAGTGCAGGAGTGTGGTTTGGAAGATCAGAATATTATGCATACCTCAAGACTAGGGTAACCGATTGTTATAAGGAGGCGAGGGATACACTGACATGTTTACAAGATAGCAGCCTTGTAATTATGGCAGCGAATTATTATTTATACGGTCAGCTGACTCCTTTTTTACACAGAATATATCCTGCAATTTACCAGGAATTTACAAGGCGCAAGAAGTATGTATGCGGGATTTGATATACGTTTGTTTGCTTGTAAAGACATAACACCTAAAACTGGATTGCTGACCCCCAGTGTGAATCAAGAAAAATAATATTTTTTACAGTATATGTGTTATTCTTGATAAATTATTTGGCAGTTAGCATGGGGCAGATGAATTAGGCATTCCTAGAAGAAAGACTTACTTTTTTCCTAACTGTTGGAAGCCTGGATATGTTGGACAGAAGTTATAATTGGCAACCACTATGTGTGTACAACTGACCATTTTGCAACAGTCAAAGTGAAAATCTATGTAGAGTTGACCTCTACTTAGGCAGTGAAATATGTCTCTGGAGGACTGCACAGCCTTGGATAGAAAATACATGCACATTAACATATGCTCTTGTTTGGAAAATTGAACCAATGAATATTCCGATGACCTTTTGTACACCAGCGGGCAACATTTTGCCAAATGAACGGACTGAACGTATTTCATTATTGCTTTACAATGAGTAGAGGGATGGACATAGAATCACTGTCACACAAACGTCTGTCTTGTAGATTCATGTCAGCAGGGATTTATGGAAGTATTACCAGCAGCACATTTCTTAGTATAGTCAAGTTTGAGTTCTGATTTATTTCTAAGGCTTTTATTGCATTTTTTAAATTTTATCCCCAAATTTAGGTCTAGTAATTTTATTTCTACTAATAAATCATTATTTCACAATGCAGCTTAGTTCCATTATTTAATATGTGACAAACAATTTGAGAAGAATCAACTGAAGCTTTTTTTTATTAAAGGCACCAAGTATGTGTTCTCAGCAAACCAAACTGGTAAATGTACAATTACCTGCTCTTTTCTTAATTTTTTTTAAATGTTTTACCATTATTTTCAATGTGTCATTTATTTCTCCTAAATTATTTAGATCTTGTTATACCAGTTATCTGCTGTTAATATATGTGTATATTAAGACTGAACTCAAAAGTTCATATTTGTAATATTAATCTGCTTAGTTTAACATTTCTATCTGTTTCAAATTAATGTTGAATTAAGTGCCTAATGGCTGTAATTTGTTAATGGCCTCAAGTGTGAATCAGACAAATACATTTTAGAATAAACATTTGTTATAGATTTTTAAATTATCTTAATTATCTGTAACATAATTGTCAGGAACTGGACCAGAAATCTCAAACTTGGATTTGTCACCTCATAATACCCTTTTACACTAATCTTTATTCCAGTCTTTGCGAGCTTTAGCATATCATAGCCTTTTCTTTCCATACAAAAACTCAAAAGCATACAAAATAGGCAAAGTCATCTACAGGTTAATGTAAACCCATGATTTACATTTCAACTTTTAGACCATTGGATCAGTATTGTGCTGCTATCAATATTTATTATATTATATTATATATTTTTTTATAAATTAGGTACAAGCTCCATAGTGCCACTTTGTGCTACAATGTTGAGATTTGGGTGTTGAGACAGTGTTGTTGTTGTTATTTGGAGGGGTGGGGTTTTTGAGTCCATTACAGATTGCTAACTACTTCTTCGAAAATGTTTTGGGATTTCTTAACTCATCTCTTTCCAGAACGGTGATCAATCTACTCATTAGATTTCTAAACTACTCTATAAAATACAAGTACCATCTGGAAATAATAAAGAGGAAAACCAGTAGCTTTGGCTAATGTCATTTGAACTTGCCAGTAGGTTTTGGCATAGTTGTATGCCATAGAACTACATCTTCCAAATTGCTTCATCACTGATATTCGTATAGACATCAGACTAGAAAACCAGAAGTACAGCAACAAGGTTGATAGAGATAACTTTTAAGGATCCTTTATGTAACATTTGAGGCAATTTCTTGGTAAGATCCAAAGAGATTAGGATTGTGTAGACCTTAGCTCACATCATATGAAGGCCACTGAGGTAAAGACATCGTTCAGATGAAGATTGGCTCATAAAAGACCTTAAACCAGAGTGGATGAGTGCATTACTGTGGCTTATATCATATGCTCCTGATGTGATCACGCTTTTATTGAAACTTTAATATTTGCAGTGATTCAATGACAAGGCCCAGTTCGGCTAATATCCTGTTTGTACAGCACTAGTGGTATAACAGATTTGGTTCAGGAAATTAGCAATTTGTCTTCTTTATATGGCCATTTTTCTTCAAAACATCAATTTATTGTAGGTATTTTCTCTCAGTATGTCCCAGTATATTATGTTTCTCTGACTCTGTGTATATTACACTGTATGTTTTGAAAAATCCTGATGTGAATTGTAAAGTTTCTTATGACCACTTGCAAAGCAACAATGTTTGCCATTCTGTGTATAGGTGTGACAGTGACAGGTTTGCTGTTGTTGACACAGAAAGCAGTACAAATATTTACTTGCTCATGCAAAATCATGCACAATACAACCCCCCACATCACCACATCAATATTTACCATATATGCACACATCTTTAAAAACCACATAGCAAAAAAAGAACATAGCACCAACAAATTCATATTTAATACAACATACTCTTACTCCCGATGCACCGATGCACTCAAACATAAAATCATTATATATTGAAATGATATCTTAGCATGTTTAAGCACGTGCAAGAAACAGGACAAGGCCATAGCATAGCACATACCAAGCATAAGCACACCTGCCACTCAGGAAGAGTGATTATCTCCCTCCATTGAAAAGTCAATTTCACACCTTCACCCAACCCCCAAATAAAATCTCATCCACTCCAAGAGAACTGCAGGCACAGGGCAGGAGCTATTTCAAATATGTAATCATTAGAATAACACCAGAAGGTCAGTCCTGATTTTTTTTGCTGGCCAGATTGCAGAAAGAACTCCCTCATAGTCCTTGAATGACAAGACACTGGTGTGTTATGTATTTATTTTGCTACATTATTTGCTTGGTTATTTAAAATATTAAGACTGTAGTCTTTCAGCATTTGGTTCTTGTTTGCTTTAATCAGTCAAATTTTTGGACATGGAGACAAACACCTTCATGACTTGACCACTTAACTACTTTCATGTGACATCAAAGTAGCAATACATTTCAAAGCACGGGTTATTTTGAAATACTCTCACATTTTTATAATGATTAGAAGATTAGAGGAAGGTTCAGCCAGGTATCCCTCTGGTGTGAAATTTATTGATCATTGATGAGGTATTAGTACTGCACCACCACCTCTAGTCTCAGTGCTCTTTAAGCAGCTTGTTTGTACTGAAGAATGAAAAGCAATTTGCCTTCATTAAATTTTTAAATGTGTTTGAGTTGCTTAGACCCATGGCTAAACCTATCCCCTTCAGCGGGAAAGTATCTTGATTTGTTTTTTCACCTCAGCAACAGCAGGAGCATGTGTATCTGATAAGCACACTGTAAGCTGAAATTGAGGCTCTTTTATTCAGAGGATTGGTCCAGACCTAAGACTCCTCTTTACTTACTGCAGAGACCTCCCTGTGCTTAATCCACCCTTAGGCATGTCTATGGACAGATTTCCATAATGACCACAATGGACTGTCCATGATTTATGCAGTTTTTCACAAATAATGGCCACCAAGGAGACATGCATGCTCAGTTTCTTACTATTGCATTTCTGCTACGCCCACATTCCCTGAGACCTACTAATATTTTCATCACTAGGTCAGTCCTATAACCCAAAACCACAGCCTCACTAATGTCCTGTGGGGTCAGTGGTCATAGCATGGATGTCAGTGAAGCATGTCAGGAGTAACAGGGGTCCAGTGGGAATACAGCATACTCAGCCACACTCAGTGTGTCCGTATGAATGATGTATGTTAATGGTAACCGTAGAGAAAGTGACAGTACTGGATCCTGTTTTAGCATGTATGTTTAGCTTTTGTTTTTTAAATGTTTTTTTTCCCTAAACCCAGGGCTTTATGAGGCTATGAATTGGATGGCTTTTAATTGGCATGGTGTGAAGAAAGTAAAGCTTGTAGCCGCTGTGAGCTTTTCAGCATCTTGCCTCCATCAATAATGCATGTGTAGTGCATTAATGTGCCCTTTTCTGCCTGTTAGAAGGAACAACAGAGTTCCAGCAGGCTTGTTTGCTCAGGAGAGCAATGGAAGCATCAGCCTTAGCACTGCTCTAAGATAGATGAGTTAGAGAACAGAGACATCTCCTCACCAGCATCTCAAAGAGCTACCTTTGACTGTAAGCCAAAAAAGTAGCTATTTAGCTTTTACTGGTTCAAGCCTGGATGTTTTTTGCCAACTTGTAACATTTACATTGCACAGTAGTATTTTGATAAAGAATGTACAATGTCATTTGTAAATAAATGGAACACCTAACACGAAACATTCAGCATACAAAATGTAGTAACTGTGATACAGGCATATTATACTAATGCAGTCACAGTTAACGGTGATTGTGATATTGTGTAATCTATATAATGTGTAATATTGTGCAAGTATATATAGTATGTGTAATTCTATATTATTGTTTATACTGAGAGGCTAGCATTGAGAGGATGGACCTTTTGGATTCTGTTGGTGGAATGAGTCATTAAAGATGCTCCGGGATATTGTTTCAGTGAGAGATTTATTCATCTGAGGAACAAGAATTGTGCATTTGTCCAGTTTTCTACCATCCTCCTCGCTTTCTGTGCCTACAGCATTAAACTTATTGTACCTCCAATGGCCGAATACTATATCATATTCCAAGCTCATGCACAGTAGATTCAGCTGAAGGTTTTTGGAAATTAGTTAATATATTTCAGCCATGTAAAATCATGAATGTTTTGCTCCCTTTGTTGACTTTTATATTTCACTTCTTGCACATAAAGCCAAACATTCTGCATATTCATAAGGAAACAATTTATTTGCACATGTCAATAGAGAGTACTGAAATGAAAACAGGAATATGAACCTAATTACCATCTCAGTACTACTGTTTTGTGAAGAAATTTTCTGCACATATGTCACTTTAAATACATAAGAGGGTAGTTAGCTAAGTACTCTTACCTTTGTGTGAATGAGCTCGGATTTGAGCTGGGATTTACAGCATATTTCATTAACTTTAAGGTTTTTATTTGTTCAGAAAACTAATCTCTACACTAAAACAAAGCTGTATGTAATTAACCTGTTAGCAGTGGTTCTGGCTGACGTAACACAGCTAAGAAAAAGGGTTGTGGACATAGTTTTAGCCACACAGTATAATCATTCAAAACATTCCCTTGAAAGCTTGAAGGATACCATCATAAAATGTGTGTGATATTTAATATTTGAATATTTTATTTTGCAACAATGATATTTACCTCCTTAGATGACTAAAGATTTTTAGTTTAATAAAACAACAACTGGGAAGAACCATTAAAGGAATGAATTACAGGTGACAGGTAAGAAACAAACTACTACTACAGACACAGTCAATAAAAGGTAGATAACAAAAGCAAATCCACATTTAGCTTAGACCATGAGGAACACCACTCCTAGATATACAGTCCAGATGCAACAGAATGTGGCACACACTTGTACTTCAAAGGCATGAAACCCCCAGAAACCTGATGCATGGTGAGAACAGAACCCCTTAAAAAGCAGTAGGATCAATTATGATAATGCCTTTGTGCACAAGGAGCACACAGCCTGGAGTTAGGGGGCAGATCAAAGCTTCAGTTCTCTCTCTGGACCCTATGTGACCCACTCGTCTGATCCCCCTTCCTGTGCAGAAAAAGCCTGTGGCTGCTGAGCATCTGCTGGAAAGATAGCATGAGGTAATCTGCTGAACAGCATAGCAACAATTTTACAGGAAGAAACAATTTTATATTGTATCACACTGTTAAGTAAACAGAAATATACTACCCCTACCCCCTATTTTCTCCTCATTTTTCTTGTTCAAGGTTGCTAGGTCACCAGTGTCTAAGGGGCATGGCCTGGGTGATGTAGCAGTGCATGGCAGGGAAGGCAGAGGTCACTAATGTAACACCTGTAGTCGATCCACCAACACCTCCCTCATACATGGGCAGTTGGGTCTGTATGTGATGCCTCAAATCCAGGGCACTGCAGTGGTGGGCTAGGTATATTAGGTAATCTAAAGACTAGTATGATCATTTCAACAAATACCAGACATGGCCCATACATTTTTGTTTCATTTTCCAAATATATATAAAATGTAGGCATTTAAATTGATTTTTAATTGTTTGTTGGTGTTTAAGTTTGTACCATGTAAAAGCTACATTAGTTTGGGGAAACAAGCATAATGTCATTTTTCCTGGAAGACCTTTTCCTGGAAGTGCATTACTTAGAAGTGGAATACTAGTTTTGTTCTTGGTCTGCTGTCATATCCAGTCTGCAAAAGGCAAGACACACTATGAGCTGAGATGA
This sequence comes from Parotocinclus cesarpintoi, assembly GCA_034780495.1. Classification (NCBI taxonomy): domain Eukaryota; kingdom Metazoa; phylum Chordata; class Actinopteri; order Siluriformes; family Loricariidae; genus Parotocinclus; species Parotocinclus cesarpintoi. The sequence continues at coordinate 10,698 of JAUZSV010039732.1, forward strand.
GCACAATTATACATTTGTACTTGATTAAATATATAGAGTATGAAGACAGAATAAAGTGTCTTGTTATATGCTTGCTATATTTTCAGTATAGCAAGCATGGAGTTTTGGGGCAACTTGTCTCATTGATTTTGGTAAACGCCACCACCTGTTGCAAAATCAGATGAAGAGGATTGCCAGTGTGTTGCTTGTATTGAGACTTTCATCCATTTTAGCATCCCAGGCCAGGCAATTCATGTGTGTCAGCACTATGACTCTGTACATGGGATGCTTTTAACGAGCCCTACCACGCTCTGGGGCTGACTGGTTACTGGCTGTAATATCTAGTTCGACAACTGACCAGCTGATCAGAAACATGCACAGTTAGACCCCAGGTGGTGCTCAAGAGCCTACCCTTTTGGCCTCTGACTAAATAAGCAACCTTTTTTCCCTTCATTTTTAAATGTATTTTATTTTTTATAAATGTGGCCTGTGACATCAGTTCTTAATTGAAAGCATGCTGTCATGCCTGATGCATTTAAGTCCTAATTATGCAAGAACGCACAAGCCCCTGAACCGCCCTTTTCAACTTCCCTTGTCACTGCCAGCACAGTTAATGCACAAATCAAACTCCCTGCAGAGCAGAATCCTCGTCTCTCTGACTTGATTTCATCGGTGACAGCCAGGCAATGACGGTGTTTGCCCTATGCCTCTGTACCGTTAGACACTGTTGTGAAATTCAGCCATTGTTAAACATCTCAATGCAGCCAGCATAACTATAGTGAAATCTAATAGGTGACTTCATTTGTCAGTAAACTGAAAGAAATATATACATATTAAATGGTTCATAGTCTATGCAATCATTTGGATAATTATACCCGTGACACAAAATGTGGTAGTTGTAGGCAAGGCAAGTCTGCTTACTGTCTTTTCAATTCACCAGTCCAGTGCCTTTATAAGCTTAGATGCACAAGTTTAACTGTTCGTGTAATTCTATTGAAATCTTTTTACAGATCCACAATTTATTTTAACTACACAAAGTGGGCGGCACGGTGGCTCAGTAGGTAGCACTGCCAGCTCACAGCAAAAAGTTTCTGGGTTCAATCCCAGGGTCGAGAGGCCTGGGTTCTTTCTGTGGACTCTGAGTACTGTGTTTCCTCTCACAGTCCAAAGACATGCATGTTAGGTTAACTGATTACTATAAATTGCCATTGACTTGAGTGTGTATGTATAACTAGTCCTGATATAACCTCGTGTGAGTCGCTGAAATGCCGACAGAGATGTTAAATAACCCAAATAAACAAATGAACTACACAAAGTGGTTATTCTAACCCAGACCTGAATTTGTGCATCATCAAATTGGGCGATGCATTGTCATGTATGCATGCATTCTTGTTTAGTACGTAATCTATTGCATTTGTCATACTCACAGATGCATATCCCATTCTCAGCAACTCCTAAATTTTTTTATTTGCAGTGGACTAAAGTTTCTTGTTTTGTTTTGTTTTTATACAAGAAAGGTACGCAGTATTGTTAAATAGATAATTAAAGAATAAAACAGTTATTCTTCATAAACAAAAAAGGAATCTTTACACTTGGTAACTTAAGATATGGTAAAGCTACAATAGAGCATATTGATTTCTAAGTTGTTGCTAGGGACTAAGGTTTTTACATAAAAACATAAACATAAAATTATACATAGGAAAATATACAGGGAAATTGTTTTGCACAATTTACACTTTAGCAATACACAATTAATGATCAAATAATAAAATGGCTTTCATCAAATGTAAAAGCAATAATCATTAGAATCATCAGTTTTGTTAATCAAATTTTGAGCAGAGTGTATCGTTATACTCCTGGAACTAACATCTTACCAGGTGACATAACTGCAGTGCTGGGCACTTAGATAAGGAGGAAGACACAATATGAAATATAATAACCCTGACATGCTCTCCATCCTATATAATAAAACATCTGATGTATTGCAACAAGTGGCATTTGTTGTGCAATACCTCCATTATATGCAAATAAAGTAGAGACTTATTGAAGTGTGCAACTGTGAAACAACTACAGGCCAGGAGCTGAAGAACGCTGTGCTGTCCCTTCTGCATAAGAATGGCCTATAGAACTGAACTATATATGGAGCAGCCAACATGAGTAGCATGTAAAAAGGTTTTTATGCCAGAATACATGCACACAGTGAGAAAAGCATTTTTGTAGTGTCTTTCAGACACTTGTGCAGAAACCTTTTGGCTTTTTGCATTGGCTCATCATGAAGCCATTGAGAAAGACAGCAGTGTAGGTATCCTGGACAGCATTCTGTTGATGTAAAGAAGCAGTTGGATACCCTATGGGCTTGTTCGAGAGCCTTGAAGGTCTTTCCGAGTATTCTGAAAGCTGAGTTATGAAGCTTTTTGATGACATCTGTAAAAGCGATCCAGCTAACCTGGCCCAAGGGCATGCTAAGAAGTATAGAAATGCGATCAGCTTTGTATTTATTCTCTGCCTGGAAATCAACACTCCAGTTTTCCGAATCACTGCTCTAACATCAGATTCTCTGCTGGGAGAAATATTGGACCACTCAACTGCCTACAAGGTAATTGATGGTGTCCTTCACTCACTGCAAATAACTTTTTAAGGTCCGAAGAGAGGTTTGAGGAAATATTAGAATGTGCACTAGAGAAGGCAGAGAGCCGCAACATTCCAATTTCTACTGTAATGTCAAGTCAGGAGAGCAGAAACAGAGGACAGTTTTAGTCTGTAGATGCATACTTCATGACTAGTGTATAATACACGCTTATAGATACTATGGCTGGGGAGTTAAAATGACATTACAAGGGAGGATACTGGTCCCTCCGGCAGAGTCATTCAGTTATTCCACTTCTTAAGAGTATGTGCCAATGTGGTAAGCATCCCATACTCAGAAGCAAGGGACGCTACATCCACATCCTCTATAATTTCTATGAGGAGAATGAGAACCAGAAGTAGGCAGAGCTAAAGGTTTTCCAGGCAGTTCAACTTTTCACTCTTAGTAAAGGTAACCTATAAAATCCTAATGGAAAGTGTAAAAACAAGTTTTTTCAATCCAGCAAGTTTTTGTGAATTTTGAAATTGCACAAAGAAAACCCTGAATTAAAAAAAATATATCATTAAAAAAATTACCAAAATTTCACAAAAAATGTTTAGGTGGAAAAGTTAGAATATCCCTAAATAAATGGCAAGCTGTGATTCCTTCCACCTGATCAGATCAAAGAAAAAGATCTGTTTTGTTGCAGTTTGATATGATAGTCCACATAATAGTCAACCTTACTGAATGTAAACATTATCTATTAAACATATATATAGCAGATGTGATTTCTTTATTTTTTAAATAAAGTGAGAAGTGTGTCACTTGCCCCAAACACCCGAACCATTCATTTTGTACCATAGTGATGTACTGATTCCACCATATTTCAAAAGTTTTAATAAGTGTGACAAGATGTCCTGCTCTCCCCAGGTTGGGAGCCTGAGAAAATTGATTAATATTGCTCAATGAATGAGAATGTTTTTGCGTCATATGTTTTGTCTGCATCAAGCCATCCTTTGTCTGGCAGGTTGTTAATGTTAAAACAGCATTGGCAAGCAGAGGAACACACTTTGTGTGGCAATGCTGCTACATTCATTTGGGATCAAGAAACCCTGCCATCGTTCCCGTCCAATAAAAGAGATACCTGCTACAGTGATGCTAACCCATAAAGCATACCACAATTGAGAATGAAACACTTCTGTGTGCAAGAACCAAAGCTATCAGCCTAGGGGACTTATTATAATTGCAACATGCTTAGTCTGGCCTGCACATACCTTTGCATAAACACACTACAATAAACGCTGCCAGTACTGGCAAGAGAAACCTCCACACTCTCCAAGAATCCCTGATGATTTATCTAGTGCCACTGGGGAGCAACAGGAGTCAAAAAGAGAAAGCACTTCATTTTGGTGTTTGTCGTCTTGTGTGTGAAAAGCTGCTAATCAATCACCACTTGCTGTTTGAGGGGATTAACTTTTGGCATTATCCCCTGTTTTAGAATAAATGGTCTGTTGGTGTGTGAATAAAGGTAATGTCACATTTCTGTTTCTCAGCTCAGTCACCATTCCATCAGTGACACCATCACTAAAGAACTTGCATTACTCCAAGATTTGAACGCTTTTCTTAAACAGTAATCTGTCCTGTTTTGTCTGGAGTTTATCCGCATCCAGAAACATTCGCTTGTCGTGTTGAAATATTACGTTATGTTTTAAGACTTGATATATTATGGTAGTAGGACAACTTAAGCTGTTCCACTATAAGAACTGCTGGTATATAATTCACTGAAACAAAGCCAAGCAATGACGTTAACGTTAGCAGACTAATTAGTTGGCTTCCCATTGTGAGAAGAACAAATCCATTTCATCATACCATTCGCAGCAGGCAGTGAGTACTCACGCTAGGGCCATTCACAGTTAGTTTGCAGCACACTTGCTTTTTTCTACAGCCTCAGCCAGTAAATCATTCTGCATAACCATATTCAGTAAAACTGAGAGCAGGTTTGATAGGAGGAGACATAATGAAGCTGGTGCTTTTGTTATGCTTTAGAGCTCCTCAGAGGAGTATCACAAATTGATGATTCCCTCCTGGTAAAGTATGAATTTTAACAATTCTGCAGTAAATTCTGCCTCTTATTTTGCTACTAACAAGGTTCTTCTGTTAGTTTTACAATTGGAATGTGATGGAGACTGTCACAATTGCCATTATTAAGTTACAGCCATTGTCAGTCAGTTTAACAGAGTTATTTAATTGAGTAGAAATAAAATGTGATATTTATGATCATTTATTCCTGAATTCTGGGTTATGAGGCAGCTTGTTGGGTCAGCCATTTTAATTGTGCCTTAAAATTCCAAAGTAATTAAATGATTCAAAGAGAGTGTAGAGTTAGACGTTCAAATTTATCCAACAGGGGTGGGGGGCAGTTTTGAGTGACCAGTTAACGACATGCAAACGCCACACACGTCCAAGAACCAGAAATTCTCTGGTTTGTGCTACTTAAATAAAACGAATGTTTAGTTTACTCACTGATAGGAAGAATGTGGGGGGTGTAGGTAGAGGCAATATGCCATTTAGAATGCCATCTTCCAGTCCACCCATATGCAAAACTGTAGTTCTAAATTTTCAATTTGATGAATCAGGTTACCTTACACATTATAGTGAGAGTTCAGATACTCTGAATTACCAAAGTCAATTTAGGTAACTAATCTAAATTGTTCTATGTGTGAGTAAGGTTTAATGAATAAGTGTGTAATGAACTGCAATAAACTGGCCTCCTTTTCAGGCTCCAGATGAATTAAGACTGCAATAAATCAGTTAATGAATATGAATAAATGAATTAATTGATGAACGAAGGAACAAAGATGTCATATCTAATAGAATCCCCTCTCTTAACAGTAACAGCATTACAGTATTTGGCTTCTCTCACCACATCTCATTTCCATCGGTCATTCATTATGGAATGCATCTGAAATAGAGTTTAACCCACCTACCAGCAAAGAATTACTCTATTTTGAACTTTTTAAAAACCTCCCTCACAGGTCCAGCAGACAGCTAAGAAACGTTGTGTGACCGTGTTCTGAATCACAAGCTGGATCACATCATCCTCAAATCCTGCACATTTTTCCTTAAAACAGATAAATATTGCCTTCTCCAAAAGGCTGAATGTTTTTATTATTCAGTTTCTTTTCAGTCTATATGAACCCTGGGTAAAGAAGCAGATGTAAGACTTGTTTTGCTCTTCCTGTTTGCCCCACAAGCAACACATGCTACATTAAAAACAACTAAACAATGTTTTTATGTGTATATCTTCTATGGTATGCTATTTGCATTACCAAGAAACAATCGAGAATTGCCTTTATATGAATCAGTCTCAAAATTTTGATTGTTAAGACTTTGGGACTGCAAAAAAGTAGTCCTGGGCTTATTGTGTATGTTATGATTACACAGGGCACCTGAGCCCCTTCCTTCAGATTTCATTTTTCCACCTCTCTCTCAGAGAAGCTCACCTAAAGAAGATTATCAGCATTTTTCCATCCCCTTGGGCGACTCAGAAACCAGCTCTTTTATTTAAAGGTATTGATGAGTTCTGAAATGCATGAAATATGCATGAGCTAAAGCTCATCTTGTTTGTTTGGGGTTTTCCTTGTTCTTTGCTTCAAATACATTTTGACCTATTCAGAATCTTTTAAGTGTCTATTCTAGCAATCCCCAAACACTTGAGTGCTAATTTTAATATGCAATTATTCCAACATTCACAGGATAAAGCGTAGTCCAAGATTTGTGAGCATTTAACAGTTTATTGCTGTATGCCTTTTAGCTCCAGTGACTGCTGGAAATGGCAAATTGTTCAAAATGGGTCAAATAACATGTGGGGCCTGCATTGGGAATGCAGGGTGGTGGTTTTACAAAACCCTGCAATGGACTGACACCCTGTCCTGTGTGTACATCTGAATGTAGCCATTGATTTCCAGGTTAGGCTCCAGACCCAAAGCAAATTCAAGATATAATAAAGCATTGCAGGATGCAGAGATACAGTAAAATGACAAACAATGGGAAGGAGGAGTGCGGAGCCGGACACAATTATATGTCGTTCCCTGCTTTTAGACAATGTCTCTCAAATATTTGCTAGTCTAGATGTTTTGGTCTGTTACATTTTTCAGTCCTTTATTAGGTCATCCTTTATTATATGACCCAAAGAGCACACCAAAGTCCCTGTGTATTAGTTGACAAATTGTGTGTATGTGTAAATGTTATGCATTAAATTAATCATATTATTATACAAAGGTCCTTAAAAGATTGTGAACCCATTCTAATTGTCCATGTTTCTGTACAAATATGACTTGGTACATTTCAGATTACACATTACACTTGGTTATTTAAGTGCTGAGGAAAGTGATCCAATATTCTATATCGGTGAGTGACAAAAGCATCTGGTGTAACACGTTGTGCACCAAACTATTGTAACAATTATTGTCACTATCCTGCTAAATAATCCACATTATCAGATGTCCTCGCAATTTTACAAAAAAAACTGATGGTATAGTTCAGAATATATAATAGTATTCCAGGAGTGATGGCAAGTCATTCTGGCTCAGATATAGCAAAACAGAGTTTCCACCACCATGTTTCACAGATACAAGGTTATTATGCTGGAATGTAATGTATTTTTTCTCTACACATAATGCTTTCCAGGGCGGCACAGTGGCTCGGTGGGTAGCACCGCTGCCTCACAGCAAAAAGGTTGGAGCGGCCTGGGTCCTTTTTGTTTAAAGTCTGCATGGCCTTCCCATGTCCGTGTGGGTTTACTCTGGATACTCCAGTTTCCTCCCAAAGTCCAAAGACATTCATGTTAGGGTAAGTAGTGTTTCTAAAGTTGCCCTTAGTTTGTGACTGTGTGTTTGTGTTCCCTATGATGGATTTCCACTACGTCTAGGGTTGTTCCTGCCCTTGTGCCCAGAGTTGTCGGGTGGGCACCGACTGGCCCACGACCCCGTGTGGATTAAGCAGAATATATTGGATGGGTGGATAATGCTTTTCAGCGATATAGTTCAGCAGGTTTTATTGCAGCTATATGTGTCCACAGAATGTTTTTCTAATAGCCATTGTCCATGTGATGTGCATAAGTGTTATTTTTAAAGAGCAACGTCTTTCAAATTTCAACACTTGTTCCATGTTCACCATTATTGTTCGTGTGTTCTCCTGATAGTGGACTTTTGGCCAATGTGAGAGCATGCTTATGATACTTAGAAATTACCCTTGTGACTTGTAGAGTATTGCACTCCTTGGTTGGAGTGATCTTATTTGGTATACCTGGGGAGGGTAACGGTGGGCCTACATTTATTCAGTTTGTACATAGTCTCTCTGACTCGATTGGTGAAGTCCTACTTCTCTAGAGATGGACTTAAAACCTTTGGCAGCCTACTGAGCATCAACAGCTCTCCATGATGTAATCAGAAAGCTCTGTTGTTTGTGTTGTAATACACATCCACAACCATCGTGAAGATCAGACTTTAACAGATCAAATTTCTTTAAATACAACAGAGCACCTACTCACACCTGATTGTCATCACACCTAAATCTATTTTCTCCTTCAAATGAATTCTTAATGCAAGAGGTCCAAATAATTTTGCCATAACCTTGACAGCCAGCCATAATAACAGCCAAGTTTTAATTTTAAATTAATCATCAAAAGTTTCATCAGCCAGAACAAAATGGTGTATACACTACAACCAATCGCTCATATCTTAAAGCACCAAATTTTACCAAATAATTCAGAAAGTGAATATTGGTATGGTAAGAGCATATTTCCACTATATTTTATGGAAAGGTCCCTGTATATTAAAATCAGACATACTTCATATATGTCTTTACTTTATACACCAGAATATATTGGAGCTGGAAATGTTCTGATTGACCCTTATGCTTGTGGTTTGGTTGGAGATTAATCTTTTGAACATGAGCAGGGCCAGGCTTATCACAGGTAATGTGTTGTGTTCTATTTTGTCTTACATTGTATTTCATCTAGCAACAAATGCTACAATATAAAATAAACAACCACTGCCTCATAATTAACCCCTGAAAAAATTATAGATAAGGGTGTAGGAAGAGGTAAGAAGCAATTAGGAACATTATCTACTTCTGTAATTTTATGGATCATCAGTTTTTTTAAAGAGCAGACGGTTAGGGTAAATAAAATACTCCCACTTTATAATGGGAATTTAAATGCTGGAATGTAATGGGTTTTTTTTCTATACATAATGCTTTCCGGGGTGGATCAGCACGGTGGCTCTGTGGGTAGCACCTTGCCTTACAACAAGAAGGTCCCGGGTTCAATCCCAGGGTGGCGCGGCCTGGGTGCTTTCTCTGTGGAGTCTGCATTTCCTCTCTGTGTCTGCGTTGATTTACTCCTGGTCCTCCGATTTCCTTCCAAAGTCCAAAAAGATGTGTGTTAGGCTAATTGGTGTCTCTAAAGTGTCCCTTAGTGTGTGGCTCTCTGTGTGACTGTGTATGTGCCTTACATAAGAAATTAGGAACATCATCTACTTCTGTAATTTTCCAGATCATCAGTCTTTTTGGAGAGCAGACGGTAAGGGTAAATAAAATACCCCCACTTTATAGTGGGAATTTATATAGAGTGTTCATAAAAATGAAGCATTTACAATTAAAGCTTGTAATATAAATATTACCTACATTCTGCAGTTGTTAAGTACTGGCAACTACTAATACCCTTTATACCCAAGTGACTTTACTAGCATAACTAAAGAGCAGCATAAAATGCCAATACCTTACTAAATAAATATAAAGGAGCCTCAAACTCCTTTTTAGATTCAAGTAATCTTGGACACACACTGGGTTGTACAACTATGCTTCAACATTATTGATTTTCAAGACATTGCCACAGGTTAAATGGATATTTGTCTACCTCTTATCTAGATATTTGTCTGCCTCTTATCTGTATGGAATTTAGCCGTTTGAAGATGGTTGGAAAAAATGATGGCGTGCCTACAGAGACTACAAAAAATTCCAATTAGCTAAATATTGGTGACACTTGCATTTTGATCACAGAGGTCCTAAAGCTCATCACAGTTAGCAGGTTTCATGATGTGTACAGATAAAATAAATGTCTGGAAAAAAAGCTGAAAGAAGGTGTTCTGGGAGGTACTCCTAACAAAATGTTACAAACGGCAAAATGAGGATGCTCATATCAAATCTCCAGGCTGTCAGTGTAATAGCAGTTAGCTGTGCACAACATGGAGAAGTTACGTCTCTGCTGGGAAAACACCACAGTTTAAATGAAAAGGGGACTGTGATGTTTGGGCTAATTTTCATTCTGGAGATCAAACGCTAAATTTCTCTCAATAACAATAATTGTCTGGTTTAAAGGATTGTCATATCTGTGTGTGGAATTAAATTGATGAATTCTGCAGTATATCTTTGGGGCACTGAGGTGAGGTCACATTTAATTAACATATAGCACAATGAAGCGTCTATTCAATTTCTGTTTCACGCTCTCTTTTGTCTGCATATGAGTTATTCCTCCATGTGTCTCTTCTAAACCCACCAAGGGTGTTCAAAGGTGCATGGCCAGGAAATGATGCTGCAAATTGACTTCAGGATGGATCTCCGCTCCTGTGGCTTAGTGTGTCCTAGCCAATTTCAGTCTTGACCAGTCCTCAGACGGGTTATCAGGACCTGCATGACAATGAAGTTCATTCCCATTCACTCCTAGACAGAACTGACTTACTGTAATGGCTAGTACTAAGCGCACAATGTCCTATATTGTACTTTTTTATTGAGATATGGAAGATATCATATTGCATCAGGGTGTCTTGGTGGTGAATTGTGCAGGTGATAAAATCTGTGTAATATGAAGCTTATGTCTGGCACTGACTCCCTGCCTTACCTCGGTGTCCCTTTATCAGCTTTACAATGTATTAGAAGTAAAATACTGGCCCTCAGAAAGCCATTTGGCACCTAATTGAGCAATCCTATTACATTCCATTCACTCTTCACTTTTTCTGTGAGTGAGCTAAGGCAAAAAAGGGAAGTGTATGAATCTTATTGACTTTTTGTTGCATTTAGCATCCCAATATAAGCAAGACATCTCAATTCTGGAAGATTACTCCTTTCAATAATCATTATAATGTTACTGTGGCTAAATTATTCAACGTACACATCATTAAGTCTTTCAAATTGGATTTCTAGGTCTATTACTCATAACAATATGTGGTCAAATCATCAAAATCATAATACAGACTAAATGAATAGCACACAAACAAGTGCAAGTACAAGTGTGTATTCCTTGACTTAATCACATAGTATAATCATGCACAGTTCTAAAAACGAATCTGAACAATGTTATACAATGTTAGCAATGTACATTGTAATTGTAGCTGCTATAGGACTAGCATTCTGGAAGTATTGCATTTACAGCCTTTTTCAATTTGTGCTACAACATTTGTATTTGTTTAAGGTCTAGGATCTAACTTGACACTTTTATATTGCTACATTATCCAGCTTAATTTAAGTTTAAAGATCAATCACCCATCATAAAGCACGCACTCATACGTATACTCATTTACTAAGGGCATTTTAGAAACATCACCCAACCTAACCTGCATGTCTTTAGACTGTGAAAGATCACTGCAATACCCAGAGTAAGTCCAAACAGACACAAGAAGGATATGCAAACTCCACACAGAAAGGACCCCAGCCGCACCCCCTGGAAAAGAACCCCTTCTTACATTTACATTTACAGCATTTAGCAGACGATCTTATCCAGAGTGATTTACAATTAATACAGTCTTACAGTTCAAGTAATTGTAGGTTAAGGGCCTTGCTTAAGGACCCAACTGTGGCAGCTTGGAAGAGGTGGGGTTTGAAACCTGAATCTTATCCACTACACTACCTCAGCTGCGCACTGAGCCACTATGCCACCCCTAGTTTTTTTCAGTGTATTTTTCATCATAAAGTGAGATATAAAAGATCTAAAGATTAGATTTAGTCATTCTGCACTGTTTAGCACTGCTTTAACAGTGAATATTGGTAAGAACAGAAGAACGGTATTTACTTTTCCCTGTTTGATGACCTTTTTGTCATATCTTAAATTCTCAGATGTTCTAAACCCATGGCCTATGTAACATTGGTAGTCCTTTTATTAATATATATTATTTATATATGTATTCAGCCTTGTGTCAGCACAGGGTTGCCATTCCTCAACATGTTTTCACACTACCAAGCTAGCAATTTGTTATATTTTCTGTATTTGTTTATTCGTTTAAAAAAAAAATGCTATAACAGAAATCTTATAATGAACCATTTTTCACATGAAACAAAGCAAAATACTGAATTTACAGCTCTGTTAGCTTCTCTACACTATCTAAGACTCAGTTCCCCACTAAAAGTGCTAATATAATACATAGTATAATACCTCTCTATTTCAGCCAGTTTGTAAACCTTTCCATATGCATCATTGGAAACAGGCTTTTAATTTAAAATACTATTGTTTCAGCCATACCCATGGTTCTATTCACACATGTGGGACCACAAATGACCAATAAATAGCCTCCAAACATAAAGAAGCAATATACATTGATAAAGGTTTTTTATGAGTCATTTATACTAAAGGTATAGGTATAATTTGTGAGCCTATGCTGGGCAGAAATGAGGCAGAGAAAATCAAACAGTCACGCAATGTGATTGACACCCAGCTTGACAAACATTCCTACTACATTACAAGTGGCCTGTGTTGTGATTTTTATTTTTATTTGTAATGAACTACCTTTTAACGGAAACTTAGAATCAAGTTATAATACTGATGACCAGAGATGTATAAAGTACTGGAGTACAGTAGTGAAGTAGAAGTACAAGTACTATATTAAAAAGGTGACTTGAGTAGAAGTAGAAGTATTATTTAAACACCATACTTAAGTAGAAGTACTAAAGTATT
>JAUZSV010039733.1:0-15278 GCA_034780495.1 Parotocinclus cesarpintoi
TGAGACAGCGTGTATAAGGGCCGTCCCACCGATAGCTCTGCAATGGCAACCGGCGTGGACGGCCGCAAGATCAGAGAGGAGGTAGGAACCCTAACAAAGATATGATCTAGTGTAGTCATTTCAGGAGAACATTGAGTAAGCTTTGTTATTAGTGTGTTCATTTTTGTCTTCTGTCCAGATATTTGTTTTATGCTTTCAGTGAAGTTTTATTAATACATGCAGTGTTTGGAAACATTTAGAAGATTTAATTTTGGGACAGGTTCAAATGTATGGTAATCAAACACTGCCGAAAGGCACATTTTGTTATTCCAAGGGTGCAAAGAAATACCATTAATGTTGTACTAATCTGACATACTACATTTAGTATGCTAATTATTCGGGACACAACTTTTAATTACTGTTACATTGAGCTCTATCTTCACAAGACATCCGATTGGCTTAAACATATAAAACTGATCTAGTTCTTATTCTAATAGGTCTTTGATCCATCCCATCTTTAAAACTGATTTCCTCAAATGGTTCTCCAGATGTGTATTCTCATTATAATATCATGTCTATTTGGCCGGTGGTTAGCCGGCTGGTCTCAAGCTCCCTGTGACCCTGAATTTGAATTTTAAGTGGGTATGAAAGTGAACGAATGCATGAAAGATCAAGCCTGGTGTGGTTTTTGGTGTGGACTATTTTACTGTATGTCTGCTTTATGAACATTGCATATCTACCACTTAATATGCTTTGTTTTGCTGTTCTTTTATTTAGGTCTGGTGTTAACCAGTGGAGAGATCAGCTAAGGCCCACTCAGTTGCTCCAGCGTCTTTGTCAAAGAAGAAACTACAGATTTCCGGTCTATAAGCTGGACAGAATGCACTTTAATGGTCATGAGTACACTACCACAGATCTGGGTCAGTCCATAACTCATGCACACAGACCACTTTACATTTAGCACTGTGAATTCAAACCTTGCAAACTGTTTAGCTCACACCACGATGTATCTGTACAAGTGTGTCTAAAGCACCCACTAGTTTTTGGGGTCTAGACAGGAGAGTGAGAAATGAAGATGGTGGTCTTTTCTTTGGAGCTTCTGAGAGCATTAGTCACCAGTAAAGGCTAGCACCATTCCAGCTCCATCAAGCCTTCTATCATTAAAACAGCAAACTTAATGCAAGATTGTCTGCGGTTCTGTGAAAACACTGATGGAAAGGTCTGTCTGCATACAGTTCTGCCTATACAATGCATCATGTCTGTGTGTGGGATAGCTGGGGAAGTGGAGCAACAGCTCCTTTTTGGCTGCTATCGGAGGAAATAATTAATTGCTCCCCTGTGAGGGAAAACATTGTACCAAAGATCTACATAAACACTGGCGGCATGGACTTTTACTTACAAAATATGCAATAGATTATTCCTAGGCAGGATCCCTAATTGCTTAATTTTGCCTTAAATTTGCCTTGCAATTGCCGCTAGTTTGCTATAACTTTTCTTATTCTAGTATTTGCTATCATGAGGTGCAAATAGTAATATGTAATATCATATCATACTTCTCTCCATCCACCCACTAAAGAGGTAAAGCAAGCAATGCTTAACAGAAGGTAAAACCTTAAGGTAGATTAAATATTCTGGATAAACTGAAATAGCATTTATCCGTTGCTCAGAGTGTAACAATCTGAACAACAAGAGTAAGCAAGATGTGCTATTACTTATTGAACTCAAATACAGACATATGAGACACCAAGGATACAAACAAAAACTGGAAAAAATGAGTAATTTAGAAGTGAAGGCGCTCTTAGTAATTTATTCTTAGAACATAGTTCTTCATGAAATTAATAACTCAGTTTCTTAATGTAGTCATTTATGAAACCTGTGACTTAAATGTTTCATAAGTAGAGAGAAGATGCAGCAGTGAATCAAACTTGTTCTTTAAGAACCATTTGTATGGGATTTGTAATACAGTACTGTACAAAAGTTGAAGGGGCACCATTAGATTAGATATAGAAACTGTTTTAGCGATGGTATAAAGACGATATATAATAATAAGCAACAGTAATAAGTGATTTCATGTTTGGAAGGGTAGCAGCCAAGAAAATACTTTTTCAGAAAAACAGGGTGAAAAGGCAAATATATGCTAATTCTCACAAAGATCACAATGGAGATCAGTAGAAAAAACTATTATGGAGTGACAAATCCAAGGTTGCTTCCAGTATGCTATATACTATATATTATATATAAAACAATATATACCGTTCTACATAATGTATTATACTATTGTTAAAACACTATAATAATGATAAGTAATGATAATGATAATTGATACGTTTTTACACCACCAAGTGTGGTGTTTTTGTTCTGATGTATTATTTACATACAGAGTAATATACCATTTCAGGCTCAGAATTCAGAGATATAGTGTTAGGCAGTAATATATCCCCTTTCATAGTGCTATAACCAACATGGTATTCAACAGTGCTTTTATTGAAATGCATAATATAGCAGCCTTTTTTATATGTAAACCTGTTACTTAACCTACCCCTAAAAATGCTCCCCAACTTCCCCGCACCATGTGCACGACCCATTCGCTAAGGGAGGTAGGATATAGGCCAGGAAAATGCCTCCGTACAAACTGCAGCCGCTGGCAGTGGCTTATCCCGGGAAGGCAGCAGACTTCTAGGGTGAGAATGAATCCACACGGAGAAATTGACTATGCTCCCTGTGGCCATAAGCCATCTTTGCTAGCCCCAACAGGGGTCACTTTTGCAGATGTAGGATGCTGATACCTTATCTGGCATGTCTTCCCTTACACATTTCCCGTCTGGTCTGTGCTATGCCCAACTAGGCCGTAAGGACCACTGACAGATTTCAGAAGCACTTTTGATGAGACAGAATACAGACTACAGGGCAAAAGCCTAGCCATCTTTCCAAGGTCAGCAGTAGATTTACAGTGCATCAGTACACTTACACTTCCAGTCCAAGGTCAACACTGTGTTGGGCTCCTGATCCTGTGTGCGACACCTGAAAAGTGCTATCTTACTTTGTTTATTATCACATTTCCATTGCAACCCGCATGTTAAATCGATTGTCAAGTGGTCTTTGGGGCTTCTAATTTCCCAACTGGATAGTTTGTGCTTTCACTACTCTAAATTTTATATCCTCTCTGCAACCTGATGATATTCCCCTCAGGGATGTGACAAAGGGTTTAAGACCATAAACTCAACAGACGGAGAATTTTTCTTTCCTCTCTCAATCTTTCTGCCTTGGAAAAGGAAAAACCTCGTTTTAGATAAACAAAAAAAAATCACTGGATCGTCCACAGAACGGAGAAGGATAAACTCTTCAGACCGTAGAATTGGAATGCTTCATGAATTTACTTTACAGTCCCACTTTTCATTTTTTCTTGAAGTCTCATTGATGACTTTATAAAGATGTGTTTCAATGGCTCACTTTAGCCCACATGTGAGGGTCAAGTCTCTGGATTTCTTTTTCACTGAAAATATTATTGTGGTTCATATTGTACATACTGAGCATCACTTTTACCGTCTCAGGTTACAAAAGGTTGCTATGTCTGAGCTTCAAGAAATTTGGCTGAACCTGTGTCCCGGCGTGCTGAACAAATACACACGCTGTACATTCCGGAAATAACTTACATGCATGTGTTCATTATACATACTCACCATAATATTGCTGTAGCGATGATGGATCTTTCTGTCACTCCATTTCTTTCATAGATGAGGCAAAGCCAGAAAACCCTCACCTCGGTCCACTGGATGAGCGGCTGGCTCTGCTGGCGCTGAGGAGGCAAGGCCTTGTGCCTGAACACGTGGAGACCAGGCCTCTGTACAACCCACTGCAGCCTGACATAGAGCAGGTGCCACATGCTTTGTTTTTCTTTGGAGAATTTCAAAGTACTGAAATGCAACATCACTGTTAGTGCTAGGCTACTGTATTACATATCACGACACAGTGTACACAGAAGACCTTTCACTTTGCCATGTTTGTTTATTTATATATTACTACCTGACTGGCACATTTTGTAAACTTCGTTTCAGGGAAGGTTACAGTTGTGGGTGGACATTTTCCCGAAATCTTTGGGCCCACCAGGACCTGCATTTAATATCACTCCACGGAAAGCAAAGAAGTGAGATATTTGATTATGTGACGATGAACTTAACTTACATTTGGTCAGCAAAAACAGTAAGTTAGCCTTTGCCCTCATCTCCTGATTAGGTTCTTTCTGCGCTGCATCATATGGAACACCAATGATGTGATACTGGATGATGTCAGTCTTACTGGGGAGAGGATGAGTGATATTTATGTGAAAGGGTATGTACAGCTAGCACTTTTAATGAGGTGGTTAATCGCCTGTAGATTGACTCTGCTTGCTATTGTTTCCCATGTCACACATTTGTTGCTTGTCTGTTGCCACTGTGACTAATAGTAGCGGTAAGATGCTAACGAGATGTATCAGGGGCAACAAACACAGTTGCAGAGCAACAGAAACTATTTGTCAAACCTATTATCATTGTCTTAGTGGAAATGACATGTTGTGTAACTGTGGATTTTGTTTTTCGTGCATAGTTGGATGCAAGGATATGAGGGGAACAAGCAGAAGACCGATGTGCATTATCGCTCTCTAGGTGGCGAGGGTAACTTTAACTGGCGGTTTCTCTTCCCCTTCCATTACTTACCTGCGGAACAACTCTGTACCATTGATAAAAAGGTGAGGTACTGATGGATCACCTGTGTACGATCCATGCACAAAATTGATGTGCACTGTTCTCCAGATAACAAGCAAATCAAATCAGTATGGTGTTCTGATAACGAAGTGATCAGCATAATATAAAAAGTGTTGTGTAGTGCGGTTGATATCGCTGTATAAACATGTACAGTGTTGCACATGTGGAATTCATATAGCTACTTTACACTTCCTTCTTAAGGGATTTTGTCCATCATGGTGGAGGCTGCCATTGAATTTTCTTTCCCATGACATAAGGGTGTGTTATGAGATGTGGATTTATTCTACACTAAATGCTATGACATCTAAATGTGCAAAATTGCTTCTGGTATTGTGGGCATGGTATAAGGGTATAGAGAGCCAAAAGTACATTGAAATAGAAGCTGAGGACTTCACTATGCTCTATCTGGCAACTCTATCTGAAATCTTATAATAGTGATGGATGTAACAAGAAATGATTCAAGTTTACATTACATTTATGTCATTTAGCGGACGCTATAATGCACCCGAAGACATTTTGCCCAGTTGACAGACTTTGAGAGGGGTTGCATCATTGTAGAGAAGCTGGTCAGTTTGATCTAGCTGTTAGGATGTGCTGGGAGCAGTGGTTTAGTGAGAGCATGCGCACACAGTAAACAGGCTCCGGATGGCCCAGACAGAACAGTAGTAGAGAGGATCATTTGAGAAGTACGAGCAGCACCCACATTACTACCATCCACACACTGGATTTTTTGTCCTTACATTAAAATAATGTCATGTGATATGAAAGGGTGAAGAATGGCAGCTGTCCTATGACATACTCTTGGTAGTGATATTTGCCCAGTGTTCCTCTTTGCTGATACTGTTTGTCTTTGTTTGACAAAGTGGTAATAACCAAGCTTCCACTGTTGAGCAAAGCCCTAAAACCACAACTACTTGGACTGAACGTTGCAAGATCAGTATTAAGTCACTCTGGATAAGTGTGTTTGACTAAAATTGGCAATGTTTGGCAATACGCTGCTATGTCTTGAGTATTCCTTTTAAAACAGTTAATAATTGTAGTATCAAAGAATTTAAGCCTGATGCACCTGAATTCAGACACCCACTATTTGGACTACTTTAAAAGTAATAATTCGGAGACCACTTTTATAGCTGTACAATTATGCTGAGCTTTAAACATACCTGATTCAGGAGATGTGTCACATGGTTGATGCAATGAACGTGTTTGAAAAATGTTTAGGTAGATTTGCTACTTCTTAGTCAGAAATTGCTTGTGTAGGTGACATTGAATCTCGGGAGAATCACCAATAAGTACACTAAATATTCTAGATCCTAGACCCCATTTTTGAGTGTGGGTCCACATGTCCAAAGGTCCATATGTCCAAAATACACTGCTCACAAAAATAAGTGGATATTTCATTTTAAAATATGCCCTAATTTTTGTGAGCAGTATATTTAGCCTAATCATCCAGCTTGTGAGCTTCCAACACCTGATCTCACTTCCTGTTAGGGTTTTGGTTTCCTACTTCTTTGTGCACCTATCATGCCATTCCTTTCCATATACCAAGTTCTTACTTTCCTTACTTTCCTTATTGCACTCAGTTTTCCAGCTTTCTTAATAAAGCACTGATCTGTACTGGCTTCTAGTGTACATTACACGCTTTCTGCCCACACATGACAGTTAAAGGTGGTAAGCTGGTCAAAGTTTTGCATCTCAGAAACTTACAGTACAAACTACAACTACATGTTGCTGCACAATATACGAAAAAGTATAGCCAAATCAATACGAACGAATATGGATACATGTGGATACTTTGAGCCTGTAATATTGTCAGCCTTTGTACATCCCCATAATGTGTCAAATTATCCATCAATTAGATAAACTGGTTATGAGTCAATGCATTAAATTCAATTCTTACACTGTCTCTAACTACTCTCTACCATGCTGCTAAAATCTATTCTTTATGTAGTGATTAAGTCAGAGCCATGCTCTAATCAGCCTCTGGGCAAATCAATGTGTACTAAGTGATCTTCCAAACTGCAAAAGACAGGCTCTGTAAGATCTTTGAGGCAGACAAGAACATATCGTCTGAGAGTTCAGAAATTATCTGGCTACTTCCCTCATTTTGCAACAAGGTAGAACAAGAGATTTTTTCGAAGCGTGTCTCGCTTGTCTCTCGAGCCAAGCCTGGTTCTGGGAAAACAGCTGTGACGGACAGGGCATTCAGAGTCAGGTTTTGGCAAGCATAAGATCAGTTATGGTAGGATCTAAGATAGTGGCTGTGCACATTACATTATAGTTGGCTATTATGTCAGCTGTCAGGAGATAGCTTGGCTCAGAGTTTTCTGGAGCATGCTCCAATTGAAGCCATACATTACAAAATTCATTTGTATGCACTAAAGGGAGTGTGATAGATTTGGTGTGAGGGTTTGTTTTGATTGGCCGTTGCATGGCAGACTGAACAGACAGACAGGGCTTGTTTACTGGTGCAGGGCAGCGTCGGGCTGCTGCGAAGCGTGACTTCATTATCCCAGCGGTGCTGCTGCACATATCAATCACAGCTACTGTACGGTGGCTGTGCTGTCATGCTGGTAGCATCCTGTCTGGCAAATGGGTGTGGATTTGGAATTATAGTGGCACTCACTGCTACCAGTCTTGTCCTCTCTTACTTTCTCACTCAGATTCTGTCTCTCACTTGTGCTCTAATTCTCTCCATCACTTTCTCACTAGGACTTTCTCATTCACTCTTGGAGTTTGTTTAAATCATTTGATTACTCATTGTTAGTTTTGTAAATCTCTGTAACCTCACGTCTCGTTACTACAATCCTATCTAATATAGGGTATATAGATTAAAAACCAGACAAGCCGCTGCATTCTGAATGAGTTGCAGGGGTCTGATTATATGCATCTGAAGACTAGACAGAAGAGCACTATAATCTAGTTTTGATATACCAAAAGACTAGACAAGCACCTGGGTGGCTTCTCTGGAAAGGAAGCATTGATTTCTCCTGATGTTGTAGAGCAGGTACCTGCATGACTGTGTCAGATTGGTAATATGAGCAGAGACTGAGCACAGGTCCAAACCTGTATCGTATCAGCGACATGATTTTAATTAGTGGCTGGCCACTCAAAGGGCTTATGCCAATGCCACACTCGCTACTGTTGCTCTTGCGCCAAGTCATCTGGCTGCACACTACTCTGTCTCTCTGCACACTGATCATCTTGACACAGCATGCTTATTTCTGTCCTTTAAAGCTTTCTGCACCAGAACTGTTACATGTTATTACAACTGCTGTGTTACAACAGGCAGGGTGACATGGTGACTGTATGGGTAGCACCATGGGCCTTCTTGCCTCATTACAACTTCCCCCCAAAGAATTTCAGTTTTTTACATATAAAAACTATTATTGATTCTTTTATTTACATTCTCTGCCTCTGCAGGCACACTTCTGGAGTTTGGACAAGGCTGAGACTAAGGTTCCTCCAAAACTCACCATTCAGATTTGGGATAATGACAAGTTCTCCTTTGATGATTACCTTGGTAAGAAGATTCAGTGATAATTGCCTAATCAGGCAATTTAGTGGCGATAACCTTCCCAATCCCGCATAACGGTTTTACTGAATAATTTATCAACTTTAACCTGACAGCAGAGCAACACAGCATGAAATAAAATGTCACTGATGGAATCCTGATGTTTAAGCTTACTGTATAGGCATATGTGTGCTTTTTCATAATGGGGTTATTGTGTATGTATCAGCCTTTAAGGTCCTGTTCATGCGGTTATACCACACACAGTGAGCCCCCTATACACAAATCCATCATTAGACTTCACTGCCTTTAGTGCGTTTTTAGCATATCAGCAGATTCAGGGGGAATTAAAAGTTATAGCTTTAGGAATATGGCTCCCCAAAGAATGTGGAACACCAAGTTATGGAAGACATGTCTGTTTATATAATATATCATACAACCACAATGTAAGGAATCCACAGACTGTGACTACTTCAAGGCTGGAAGGTTTTTTTAATGATTAGGGAGGAAAAATAAGATAAGCCTTTTGTTTGTCTGTTTTTTTCTAAGGTTGTTTGGAAATGGATCTGAATCATATGCTGAGGCCTTCAAAGTCTGCTGAGAAATGTGGTTTGGACCTGCTGTCCCAATCCCAGGACAAGCTTGTCTCTCTATTTGAGCAGAAGACAGTTAAAGGCTGGTGGCCTTGTGTGTGTGTCAAACAAGGAGAGAACAAATTAGCTGTGAGTCATTGTTTACATACACCCGTTTTGTACACATAGTATAATCTACACTTAAAAAAGATGAATGGCTCTGATAAACATTATACAAACATTTTACAAAATACTATTTAATAAATATCAAAATGATACTATATTTATATAAAATTCATTAGAAACATGGCACTGTTTCTGTTTTTACATTGGATTTATATATTTTAAATTTAGGAATGTTTTCCTGTAATTGAAATAGCTTTCAGCTTAAAAATATTTTTTGATTGCGTGGGGGGTGGGGGGTGTAATTTGTTAGCACATGATTAAAAGTGGGGTGGCATCGTCGCCTCAAAACAAAAAGGTTCCAGGTTCGATCCCAGATGGAGATTCATGTTTTGGTCAGCATGATGACTCAGTGGGTAACAATGTAACCTTACAGCAAGAAGGTCCTGACTTCAGTTTCCAAGTGGAGCGTCTAGATCCTCTATCTGTGGAGTCCTCCCCATGTATGCATAGGTTTACTCCAGGCACACTTGTTTCCTCCCATAATACAAAGAAGTGTGTGTTGAGCTATCGGTGTCAGTAAAAGTGCCTTAAGTATATGAGTGTGTGCCCTGCGATGAACCCAGTTTAAGGTTGTATGCTGCCAGTTAGGCATCGGCTCTCTCCTGGTCAGGATTAAGCAGATAAAATGACTAAATGAAGGATTAAATGTGAATGTAAGTAAGAATCTAAATCTAGGGGAGATCATAGGCCTCATAGAAACTCATGATTCCTTCCACAGCTTGTGTGTAAGTAAAAACACAAGGCAGCTTGTTTTAAACTTTGGCAAATGATGAGTGAGAAAAAAGGAGGAGCTTAATATAATTCACATGTTTGGATAGGGGAGCCTAGATTTGTTATTTTCTATGGGAGAATCCAAAACTTGGTGCTTAACAGTTCATGTGTTCTCTACTGTCTTGTAGCATGTTTATGCTAGTGCTAAGTGCGTCAATTTAAAATAAACAACCATTACCTCATAATTAACCGCTGAATAAAATCAAAACATGAAAAGCTCTTCAGAACACACATCAATACTGATTATCATTGATTATAGCTGGTTATTGGACCAGATAGTGATGATGGCGATTAGTGACTGATGCAGAGTTTAAAATAGCCAGTAAGTTACAGTGAACCCAGTAAAGTCTGCTAGACACATCTGCTAGACATATCGTAGAGCTAGTCAGTACTAGTGCTAGTATAACATCTTTCATAGATGTTTAATGTGCAATTTCTCTATCTTTCTTTTTCATACTATCTCTTCTACAGGGAAAGGTGGAGATGACACTAGAGATTGTTTCAGAGCAAGACCAGGAGGAGAGACCTGCGGGTCTGGGAAGAGATGAGCCCAACATGAACCCTCATCTTGAAGAGCCACAGTAAGTCAATCCTTAAAACCTCTTCTCTTTATGCTAATATGCATAGATGCTATGTTTGATATACACATCTATGGGCTCTATAAGTTGGGCACCCCTGGTTAATTTGATTATTTTGATGATGTTGGAAATTGCCATGAGAAAAAAAACCTCTAAGGGAACAGACAGACACATTTGACTGAACCATTAACCTTTACCTTTAACAGTCTGTGATCATCAGCCTGTGGTGTGGTGATATGGCTTCTTTTAAAAAGTGTTGGATGATAGACAACAGTGTGGCAAAATTTTAACCATAGCGATTGTAAGTAACTGTACATGGTTTGATTTTCACTGTTTGTTTAACTTATTTTAACTGTGATCCTAACTGTTTTTGCAGATGTTTATTTCCTCAAATTGCTTCATTTTGCGTGTGCCACTTCCCATGAAGATGCACTTTGTAATTGTACAATTAAAAACCAGCCCATCTGTTTCTTTACTACATAAGTTGTTAGTCAATTTTACTTTATGTTCTAATAGTCAGGACCCCATAGATGATGGTGATGGTGATATTTGAGTGGTGGATGATTCTCATCAGGTGGTTGTGTAGTAGTGTGAGTTGTGCTAGTATGATTGGACCAGACACAACAGTGCTGCTGGAGTTTTAGATAGTGTTCACTCACTGTGAACACGCTCTGTTAGACACATCTACCATATTGCTTCACCTTGTGATGTCAGAGGCAGCAGCTCACATGTTGTGTATGTAGAGAAACAGATTACAGTCTGTAATAGTAGAGCTACAAAATGCACAGATAAAATGGACAGTGAGTGTAGTAACAAGGAGGTGTAGCTAATTATGTGATCGGTGATTGCTGCATGACTAAGAAGAGAAATAGTTTTCAGGTCATACTGGTGCTGGAATGTGCTGGAAATAAAATGACCAGACTCTTGCATGGTAACATTTTAGATCTTACTAAGATGTTAACCTTGCAACAATGAATTGTCTGTAAAGCTGGCCTTGCTTTTGTGCATGGTACACTTTACTTAGTTTTATACGTTTTAATATATATTATGTTTTTTACTGAAAATGTGCAAATATACACCACTTGTGTATACACCATTTTGTGATTTGAGTAGTAGTGCCCAAACATTTGCAGGAGAATAACTACTGCTTTTTCTACAGCAACATTTATAAGAATGTTGCCAGATGTCTATGTTAAGATCCTTGACAACACTGGGTTTTTATAGGGCAAGATATTCCCTGCAATTTATAAGGGTTTTCCCATATGTTTTCTAAATAATAATTTGAGTATTATTTGAGGCAGTTAGTGCCAAGTAAACTGGATATTTGTGTGTGCAGCAAACTTTAGTAAAGTCATTGGATATCAAGCTTGGCCTGCTCTCTGCACACAGCTACCAGACTTCCTGAGTCATCTAATTTTCTTCTGTGTACTCTTGTAATTTAGCAAGTCTTATAGCTATTGAGCATCTGAGCCTGAGCAAACCACACTATTTCACATGGGGCAATCATAGTAGCATCTTCAAAATGACCTCCTCCTACACATCATGCAAAAACAATGGTGAATGTCCATGGTTTCTGGCCACCATGAGTGATAAAAACTGCCAGACCCTCCAGAGACTATACCATATCCCAGCTGTGGTCCAAACATATAACTTTTCCAAAACTGGACAGTTTTGGCTTAGGGATCATTTACTGTTTGGGTGAAGTTTTGTATGTCCTTTCCATGTTTGTCTTCTTTATTCATGTACTAGATTTGCCTTACACCTAAGAAAAACATGGTGGGTTGGCTAATAGGTGTCAGTGACTAAGTGCGTTCTTGACATCCCATGCATGGTGAATCATGATCTGAGTACTTGTCCCATCATTATGCTCATCCTTCTTGGAATAGTAACCAAAGCCACCTCAACCATGACTAGCATTATGTGGTTATATGCAGTGTTACGTATTTACATTATCATTTCTGTTCAGGCGTCCAGAGACCTCCTTCCTGTGGTTCTCCTCTCCTTACAAAACCCTGAGGTTCATCATGTGGAGGAGGTTTAAATGGCTTATCCTGGCTTTCATCATACTCTTCTTCATACTGCTCTTCTTGGGAGTTTTCCTGTACTCCTTCCCTGTAAGACCTCTGTGTTTGTGTGTGTGTACAGTTTATATAACTTTGTTAACTTTGGTATTTGGTTAAATAGCAGATGCACTTATCCAGAGACACCTACAAGTTCCAAAGTACTGTCAAATCGATTGTGGGCTAAGGGTCATGCTTAAAGACCCAGCAGTGGCAAACTGTGTGGACTGAGGACCTAATGTTCCCACATGCATAGAATGATCTGATATTTTCTTCCTTTTGAGGACATTTTGGAGAATATACCCAATATTTAATGAGCTCTATGATACACTCAAGGAAACCTCAATGATAAGTAATGCATTATGGACACACATTGCATTGGTTAGTGAGCCTTGATCTGAAATTACAATCCAAAGTCCTTCTATAATGTATGAGGTATTCTAATCCTCTGAACTACTATTCCAAACCACTAGAGCAAATGACAACCCAACAACTCTATCTAAGAAATCATATTCCACATGTCAATGTGTTTCAGCATATTGTAGCAGTGTGTAAGACTTTACTTTTAGTTATTTACCTAGAAGTCAATTGATTAATTATGAGGTGAAATACTAGATGAAACACTTTGTAGTAAACATTTTTATCACTCTCGTAATGTTTGATGTTCAAATCCTATTCTAAAGTAAGGTGCATTCTGATAGCATGGTTTAACTCTAGATTTGTACCATATAAGTAACTTGCTATACATAATAAACCTGAAAGAGTTTTCTTTATATAAAAATATTAAAATTTACTAATAATAGAAGTCTAAAAGTAGTTTGTCAGATGCATCTGCACTTCTAATTATAGCACATCTATAATATATGACATTTTGATTTCAAACTAATTATTTTTAAATGTTTTATATGGTTTTATTCAGTGTCTATAAAATACTTTTTAAGTTTTAACTACACATTATTGATTTATGTAGCTTCAAACCTATATTACAGATTTTTTGTCGTAGCTTTGCAGACTACATGGAGTGAATAGATAACAGACAAGAATATTTTATATGTTTGTATAATACATTTAATAACAGACTGGATGACTAATAATCTACATACACATACAGGCTGGAAAGGAGCTTGTGACTCAGTGTGTGAAATGAACACGAAATTAAAACGCAGGATGGTAGCAGCGGGCAGAGACATGTTCGTAACATAAAAAAAAAAAAGGTCTAAAAGCAGAACATATTTAATACAATGATGATCAGGACCACAGCAGGAAATAAGATTATTCATGTGGAAAACATGAACTCAGGAAGACTCATGAAGTCACTGTCATTAGAGTATCAGGTATAGAGGTAAGGTCAGGAAAGGTCCATAATTAATACTCAGATGAGGTTGCCCTCTGGCAGACTGATGGTGGTACTGCAGGCCTGAATTTTTCCATTTCCTTATACTTCTGTTTCTTTGCAGAACTATGCTGCTATGAAGATGGTGGGGCCGTTCAGCGGAATGAGAAACGGGAATCAGTGAAGCACTACGCAAAATACATCTCATCATCTGTACTACACTATCATATTAATGGGTAATCAATCCATACTTCTTGGGCCGCTGTGTATGGATATACAGAAATCCTCAGTCTGCTCCTATTTGTGTCAGTTTTCAGCCATAGCTTTGGAGCCAAGCGAGGCTTGAAGTGTGTAAAATGAGTATGTGTATGAACTTCTGCATATTACTCACATGCCTTAACTCTGTATGCACTAAGGAATGTATTGCAACATACTGTATGTGCATCACCATGTGCACGTGTGTGAATGTGTGTTTTTCTTTTTTCGCTCAAAGCCCTTCAGCAATGTTTGTGACCTGGTGCTGAACTCTCTCTGTATTCCCTTTGACTCGGGTGTATACTTTTATCTCTCTCTGCCTGATTTAAACCCTTTTCCATGCTGTCTGTAAAACTATGGCCTTTTCACAGCTAGCCACGGCTTTCTTCTGAATTCACACTGAGAGAAAGAGATAGAGCCGCCTCTTACCACCTCCTGCGCCTTCATCTCTCCCCTTCCTCTTTGCTTTCAACATGTGCCGGTGCTTTAGGTTAAAGTCTGGATTTGTCCCACAAGCTTGTTTCAAACCTTACAACCTGCTTGTTAGCTGAGCCCCCGCAGTCAGCAGTCCTATTTCTCTAACTATCAAAGCGTGTTGCTGTACTTCACAGAATCCCTCAGCAAACAGGCCTGGTGTCAGCTATGGGCTAAGAGTGTGTAAGAGTTTTATACATAGGATTAATTAGAGGTTGGGTTTGCAAGACACATAAAGGAAGATAACTTCCTCTTATTATTTTGTGAGCGTGTTTACAGTTTATAGAATATCTATATCATGCAAATACATGTATGAAATCATGTAATATTTTTTGACATGTTTAGATCAGCAGTTCAGTCAGTAAAAGTGATGGAGAAACCCCTGCTCAGTCATTTACAGTATACACAGTATACTCTTTATTGTTGCTTCCCAATGATTTGGGATGTTTCATTACATTAATTTTTATTTTTGCTTGCTAGTATTTCACACTTAAACAAGAGTTTTTCTCAATCTTTAAAAAGTAGTACAGCCATAGGAATGGACAATATAACAACAGAATACATTTATTAATTTACAATAATTAAATAAACGCCAAAAAAAAACATTTGAACTACCAAAAGAAAAAATACTTTTCATGCAAAGTATCACCCTATAAGGTGGTGAAACAGCAGGTGCAAGCATTTATCTATGTCCAGGCATGCTGTCAAATTGCGAGGTGCACAGTAATGAGCAAAGCCATTGAACAGAGTATCTAGTCTGCTACCCATTTCTTACAGGCTGCTATATATGGCTTGTAGAACATATGAAATGATTACGTAT
>JAUZSV010039843.1:0-15276 GCA_034780495.1 Parotocinclus cesarpintoi
TGTAGCTCGACAGGGTGTGCTGCTGAGCCCTACCCTCTCTGCTGACATGAAAGAGTTTATCTGCTTGCCAAGTCTGTGCCCAGTCGAAGACTTCCAGAAGACCCTTCTCTTTCCCCTTCCCATCCCACGTTGTCCATGGTGACACATCTCCATAGACTTTGTAACTGGGTTACCCGCGTCTCATGGCCACACCACCATACTCACTGTGGTAGACTGCTTCTTTAAGATCGTCCATTTCATTTCCTTACCTAAACTTCCCTCTGCCAAGGAAACAGCTGACCTCCTGGTTACCCATGTCTTCAGACTCCACTGCATCCCCCAGGATATAGTCTCGGACAGAGAGCCCCAATTCACTGCTCAGTTTTGGTCCGAGTTCTGCCGCCTTTTAGGGGTCTCTGTCTGCCTGTCTTCTGGCTTCCACCCGCAGTCCAATGGACAAGTAGAACGAGACAGTCAGGAGTTTAAAAACACTGTGCTGCCTCTCCTTGCCAACCAGGAGACAGACGTGGCAGTCCCTTGAGTCACCCACCACCTACGTAGCTGCCGCAGAACATGGAATAGGACCAGAGTGGCCCTCATCAAGGCCCGTGGATCGGCCCAACACTTAGCCAACCACCGTTGGAGACTTGGTCTCTCCTATTCTTCTGGCCAAGCTGTCTGACTTTAGGCACAAAATATCACTTTACGCATTGAGTCCAAGAAGCTGGCCCCCCGTTACATCAGACTAATAAATCCTACTCCTATCCATCTTAAATTACCTAGTAATATGTGCATACACCCCACATTCCACATATCCCACACTGTCACCACTTTGGCTCTCATTCTACTCATCAACCTGGCTCCATAAAACCCCCCACTCAGATGACCAGAAATCGCCAGATTGTCCGATTGTATTCAAGGTACCTGGTCTCGCTAAAGCTCGTAGCCACTGCGGTAGTTAGCCTAGCCTTAGCTCAGTTTCCCCTCATCTCGAGCATTATGTTCTTTGTCCGGCATAGTATGCACACCATCACCGCCAATTCTTATTCTGTTTATCTCTGTACCCGTTCAGACCGACTTCTTGGATTTCCTCATTTGATATCCATTATTCTTTTTTTTGTAAATAAATACCTGTTTAACTCTCTGGGGTCTGAGGGGTTTTCTGACACTCTGATGTAGTCTGACATACATTTGCTTTTTGCAAATTACACATATCTCAAATTATTTTTTTCTCAAAGTGTTACACATGCTTTTGTTCAGCACAAACTCAGCAACAACAATATTGAAACAGTAAATGTGCTGTGCATCTATATTTTAATTAAGTCTACTCTAATGTTAGACTTTCCAAAAACCTATTTTCATAAGTGCGGATACATTGTGAAAAAACACAATCTAAACATTTCTAGCCAAGACTTTTGAACTCAGAACTTCGTACCCATGGGTGCTGGCTACACACTCGTCATTGTAGTTTTTAGAAATTTTGTGTGGTTTTATTCCTAAAGCTTTACAAATGTGAGGTGACACTGTGTTTTACTGAGTCACTGAGTCCTACATTGAATATGCATTAGATTGGTGTGAACACAAAGGTGAGAGGTTCCCACCCCACTGTCAATACAATGGCCCATTAGTCTGCCTCCCCCACAGCTGTCAAAAGAGAACAGACAAGAGGCAATAGAAGTCTTTTCACAGTTTATTTAAAAAAAAACATTACCTTAACAAATCCAAACAAGCATTAACTAAAAATTACTGGCATTTTAGTTCTGTGAAAGATGCCAATCTCTGAAGCAGTTTCTGTCCGGCTGCATGCACAGATAGACATCACACTCTTCACATTTCCATGGGGTTTTGCTTTGCTTTTCCCTGTGCTTCCTGCAATACGCACATGTCCTACGGCCAGCAGTAGCCTTTATGCTTTGGTCAGTGACTTCGACCCCAGGAACTGGCAAATGAAGTCCACTGGTTGCCTTTGTAGGGGGATTATCTTCTAGACCACACAGCTGTTTGACAAGCTCCTCCATGAAAGCCTTGTGTGTTAGACTGTCCTGCACAAGTTGTTTCTGGAGAATGTAGGCATTGGTAGCAGCAATGTCCAAGAAGTGAAGAAACAGCTTCTTGTACCACCTTAATGTTTTGTGCTTTCCGTTGTTCTTTCCGGTGTACACAGAGAAGTCTACAGTGTAACCATTGCTGGAGTCTGCAAGAACAAACAACTTGAAGCCCCACTTTGTGGGTTTGTCCTTCATGTACTGTGTCATGCCTGTGTGTCCTCTGCAAGCCACCATGCGTTCATCCACAGCAAGATTCCTGTGTGGATGGTAGAATGACTTACAGGCGTTCTGAACAGTGTTCATCAGAGGTCTGCAACGAAACAGTCGGTCATGCTCTGATGTTCCCCGCTTTGCATCATTCTGTCTGTCTTCATTTGGATCACTCATGTGGATGTTCCAGGATATTGTCCGGTACCTGTCCCTTGACATCACTTGTGATGGGAAACTATTGGAAAAGATTGTGCCTTTTCGCCAGAAGTCAGAGACATGTTTCACCCTGTCCAAGGCCATGTAGAATACAAGTCCAATAAACTTGTAAAATTCAGCAACACCAACGTCCATCCATTTGTATTTTGCACCTCTTGATATTTTCTTGGCAGCTTGCTTGTTTGTGTTCCTGCACAGGACTCCCACAGCATCCTCTGGAAAGAACAGCTTGAACAGGGACAGAGGTGTGTTGCCGTCCCTATTTCTCAGCTGCACACCAGGCTCCCTTGCTGGAAGAAAGCGTAGTGGTGGTGTACACATGGTGTCCTCATCTCCTTCGGTTTTCCATGATGGTGCCCGTACACTGAAAAGTAATCAATGTGAAACGTGAGAAATTGCCCAGTGAGTAGTAACAAAGACATTCACAGCAGTATACGTTCCAGCAACCCTTTAACTATATACTTTTATTTATACATAACAAAATGCTACACTTACTGTAGTGGTGTAGTAGCATCAAATGTTTCTGCCTTCTGAGTTGGTGGTCGTGAACTGAGCAGACGTCGTTGTTTTTTGGGTGGAGGTGTAATGTTTTCCACATTTCTGAGAACAAATAAATATATGTAAGTAGCTGCCCTGTGAGCAGTAACAAAGACTATATATAAGCACATAGCATAACGAGCTTCATAGCATGACACTATCACATTTACACAGGCTATTTGCATATTTACATAGGGTATTTGCACATTATTACAACAATAGGCTGAACTTGTGCCGCCATTTACACATTATAGCACGACAATAAGCTACACAATTGATACAGAGCCTTGCATACTAATGTACAACGTGCCATTCACACATCAGATTAGCAATAAGGCTGAATGCACCATTTATATCACAGCAGCATTGTTTCACATTCTTTTACGTGTGTTACATAAAAATACTATTTAGTTTATCATTTAATTCCGATTTATTTTATCCCGAATTCGCGGTAAGCGCAAATGAACACCAAAGACGGGGTTATTTCATTTAAAATGCACTTACCCATCATAAAAATCCTCTCTGGTATCAACTCGCTTTTCGAAATAAAGCATTTCTTTCTCACTGTCTTCCTCGCTTTCGTCAGATGTGCTGAAATCATCCTCAGTCTCCAAAGCTAGGCTCTCCTGGATACGTAGAAGTGCGTCCGCAGCTGTAAACCGTGAGTGCGCCATAACGAAGCTCCTTGTCTCAGTTTGAAAACAATTCTCTACACGTGCTCTGTGTTTATAATAAGCAAATGGGCGTTTTCACGCATTTTCCGGACCGCTAGTCCTCCAATAGCATGCGTCTATTTACCATGTCATTAACTTATGAATGGCGGAACGTGTGAATGGGCGGAATAACGAAGCTTGCGCTCTGAGCCAGGCTCAGAAATGTGCCTCTTGTTGTTTTTGCTTCTCAAACAAGAAAATAATAATATATTTCATTTCAATATATATATATATTTGGAAAGTAGACCCTTCAAGGTTTCCAGGGTATCCCAGTGTCCCCATAGGGTCTTGCCTATCCAATGCCACCGGGGTGTGTGAACTTGAGTTTTGGTATGTCTTCTTGCGCTGTAATACGTGACAATTTGCCGCTTTGTGCCCACGCTTATGGCAGTAAAATCATTCATGTGCACTAAAAGACTTGGTTTGTGGAGTGGACAGGGTGTAGCAGTCCGTCCAGACCCTGTCTTGACTTCAGACAAACTCGCTGGTCTGGTCTTGGGTACAAGGAGTGTTTTGTTTAATAAAACAAACTCATCCGCCATTATTTCAGCTTGGGACACGGACGTGACCTTACCTTCATTCAAATGGAGTATCAGCTTGTCAGGCATACCGGTCTTAAAATCCTCCAGTAGCAGAAGTTCCCTTAGTGCTTCAAAAGTGTTAACTTTCTGTGCTGTTAACCACATTTATCAAACAACTGGCACTTTTCTCTTGTGAACTCAACATAGGTTTGAGACTGAGCTTTTCTAAAATTTCTAAAACGTTGCCTGTAAGCTTTAGGCACCAGCTCATAAGCACGCAAGATAGCATTTTTGACAGTGTTATAATTCATACTGTCCTGCAACGACAATGCCGAACACACTTCCTGCGCTTTACTGGTCAGCTTACTCTGGAGGAGCAAAGTCCACAAATCTTCCGGCCACTTTAACGCCACAGCCATCCTCTCAAACAGACTGAAATAACTATCCACCTCAGCTTCACGAAATGGTGGAACTAACCCAATGTGTTTTGTTATGGGAAACTGGCTATTTATGTCTATGACAGACCCTGGTTCGGCAGCTTCATGAGGGTGTACTGTTACATCTAATATCGGAGAACTCGGACGATGAAGTAATCTGGGCTGGGGATCAGGCCACCGGAGCTCCAGCTCACGTAACCTTACCTCTCTATCCACTTCAAGCTCCAAACGCAGAATATCAAGTTTCAATTAGACGTCGGCTTGCCTCTGTTGAGCTCGCTCTTTTGTCTCCATCTCCAAACGTGCCAGTTGCACCTTTCGTCGAAGTTTATCATGAGAGCTAGACACCTGGGGAGAAAAAGGATCAACGAGGCAAAGTAACCCTAGTCATGGCAGGATCTGGCTCCTGTAACATAGGTTCTGGTTTACAAACAGCCCTAGCTTCTTTAGCATCGTCCCCCTCAACAAACAACTGTAACTCAACAAGCTTCTCACTTACAGCTTGCTTAATTTCAGCTTTACGAAGTTGTCGAGACAAGGACATACCAAGATCACTAGCAATCGCCAATAACTCATCTTTTTTGCAGTCCTCCAAAGACTCTTTGTTGGGGTTTTCCAAATAGTGTTGCACATCAAACATAGCCATATTTTTTCTTTTTCGACCCCCAAACGACAACCCCCCCAAACTTTTAACAAGTTTAACAAGCTCTGGCCTCCTAAACACTGATAGGCTCAAGTTCAATGCCCAGAGATTTATTTTTCGTATCCCGGATGAGCCCCCACTTGTTACGCCCCCAGATAGCGGACCTAACTTGGACCGTACCAACGAACTGGGAGGCAGAGCAGACAACAACAAAGGGAATAAAACACCAAAGGGAATTTTATAAAGCTTTACTGAAGTTTCAACAAAGGCACCGGTACAGATTTGTTGTACGGTGTTACAACACATAGTCATCAAAGGGTAAAACAAAATGGTATAATGGGACAAACGGAAATGCAACAGGACTTGGGTTGGTGGAACCAAGGAACACAACAAAACAACCAGCATTCCCTACTCTACACATTAGAATTTCTAACCCTATCAAAACAAAATCCCAAACAAAACTAGCTAATCTAGACTTCCCTATCTAAGCATAAATACATGGGGTGGCACACACCTGTTACCTAATGTATCTATACAGCGTCTTCTAGGTGCACTGTAAAAAAAAAAACGTTGTCAAAACTCAAAATTTCAAGGCAACCTACTGCAAGAGAATTTTGAGTTTTGGCACCAACTCAAAACTCTAAGTTTTCTAAAAAGTTGTGTCAATTTAATTTTATTTGTTAAGATAATTTATCTTTACTATGTATACAAACTTAATGTTTTAAGTTTTAAATACTAAGAACCCCAAACAACAAAAGTTGCTTCAACACATTTTCTTTTGGTAATGTAATGAATATTTCTTATTTATAAATGCTTTAAATTTTATGTTTTACATACTAAAAACTCCAAATTTGGGCCAAATAATCTTTTAAGACATAAAACACTACACAAGGTTTTAATTAACATGTTTATTTTAAACATGACCATAATAAAAGTCCATAAATCGTGTTCCATAACATTATGCACATTATGTTCCACAAACTTGGTGCAAATCAAACATTTTGCCAAGTGAAATTCACAAATGTATACAATTTATACATTTTTGTATAAAACAAAGAACAATCAAACAAATTAAGACAACTCACTCTTCCAAAAACAACATGCTCACCTTCTTTCACACTTAACAGCTATATTGTCCTTGCATCTGTAGAAAAATGTCTATCTCAAAAGTCAAAGGGCAAAAACTCCAAATGCCTAAATGTCAAAATCAAAAACAGGGTCCCCTATCACTTCTGTGATGTTCTGAAAGCCCACACACAGACCAAAAACTTAAAGTAAAAGCTTGGTTTTCAAGCTCCTGACACGCTGTGAGCAACTGGTGGAAAGCTCCATGAAGATGTGCTGAATGGCTTCAAAAGTGAACTTGTGTTCTTTTGGGAACTCTATGTTCAAGGCATAGAGTAGTCCGAAGAGGTAGGCAAATGCAGTAGGAAGGTCTGGAAGATCTGTGAGGACAATGACCTCTTCCAAAACAATGGCAATATTGACGACTGTGCGCAGTGAAGTAGGTGCATCGTCATCTTCGAGAATGGTGAGGATACCCACCCTGACACCTTTTGTCTGATTATCATCTGGTCTGGTCACCTGTTTAAACACAGAATTTGTTCCAAATTTAGACTGAAATACTGCTGTACAACAATCACACTTAGCAAAAAAGTCTTCATATACCAATTAGCTATTTCATTATCGAGACTGTCCATTTCATTTGCTCTGCTTTACGTACAACATAGGAACACTGTAGTTCTACAATTATAGAATGTAGTACATACATTTCTCTGTACACTCTGTTACCCCTTTCACTCAGGACCCCCACAGGACAGCAGGTGGTGCTCATTATTAATAACTTCCACTTCAATAAGCAAATTATTTTACATAGACTTTTACATGCTCTTCAATGTGACTATAGCACATGCAAACATGCTAAAAAATATCCTGCAGCCCTATTGGAAATTTCTAGTGCTAAATAATTGGGGCAGCCACACCTGCTTGAAATTTATTTTGATGCACCCTGCAAGCATCAAGTAAAAAAAAGCAATATACATTGGTGAAAATGGCCATTCTGTACTCACCAGGCCTGTCAGGAAAAGTTTCTTTGAATTCTCACGGAGAAATAAGGGAAGGCCTTCCAAACATGCTGCTCTTCGATGGAGAGCAATCAAAGAGGTCTGGGGAAAAAAACAAAAAAAAACAAATCAAA
Organism: Parotocinclus cesarpintoi; assembly: GCA_034780495.1. Taxonomy (NCBI): domain Eukaryota; kingdom Metazoa; phylum Chordata; class Actinopteri; order Siluriformes; family Loricariidae; genus Parotocinclus; species Parotocinclus cesarpintoi. Next base: position 7,502 of record JAUZSV010039843.1, read on the forward strand.
TGCTGATTAAAAGACAATTTTGTACATTTGAAGCTACAGTGCCAGCCTTGTACTGTAGGTGCACTTAGCAGACTGTAGTCCATTTGATTCACTGCATACACCGTTTATCCCATTTCACCCTGTTCTTTACAGGTCAGGACCACCACAGAGCAGATGTTATGTGAATGAAGGAAAATTCCCAGCACTGCAGTCACACTAATGTGGTGTTGGTGTGCGTGTTGTTTTTAAAAACTTCGGCAGTGCTGCTATGTCTAATCCACTCATACCAGCACAACACACACCAATATACCCCTAACACCATGTGTCAATGCAGTCCTGGGAATGTTCCACCACCCAAATAATCATGCTCTGTGGTGGTCCTGCCCATAAAAGAAAGGGTGACAGGCTAAATATAGTGAATTAGACTACAGTCTGTAATTGATGAACTACAAAGTGAACCTACCGAACCCATCAATAGTGTTTATATACCTTTTCATTAAATTGAATGACTGGTACTGTACATTTGACTGACTTACATGGTGTCTGTTTGGAAGAAGAGAGAAAAACAAACACTTGTCACGAAACAGATTCCATTTAAACTGTATAGGGCATTTAAGCAATGCACGTTCTGAATTATTACTTTGTCACTCCTCTGGTGGGGTGTTGCAGTTCATTGTATTTTTTAGCTACAAGTTTCTTGTTTTATTTGTCAATAGATGCTACTGGCGTACTGCAAAAAATATTGCCAGAACTAAATTAAAAATGTTACGTATACCTTTACAACAAACAGGAAAACATATCTAGGTCATGTAAATATACATTTTAAAAGTAAAGTTTGTCTACCTGCTCATCAAGGTTATCCAAGAGGTTGCCCATATCTGAAGCAAAAGCCGTCTTCCTAGCACGGTAGAGTTTAAGCAATCGAGGACAGAACTTGTCCAAGGCTTCTCTGAAGGTCCCCAATAGATCCTTGGTGGTGACACGGTAGAATTCCTCACAAATCTATAGAACACAAAACCAGGACAAAAACTGTTTTAGTTAATTTAGACATTCAGTTTAATATCAATCAATATTAAATCAGTGTAATTTTGAACATGCTACTGGATTCTTTGAAAAAGCAGCAAAACTACCAAATAAAATGAGAAAACTCTTGCCTGTTCCTTAAGAAACAAAGCAGGCCATCTCTCCTGAATTTCCAACACCATGGGTTCCACCTCCACAATCTGCTTTCTCCTAAGGGAGAATGTTAGGTCCGTCTTCTCTCTAATGAGTTCCATGTGTTTATCCTTCTTTTTCATTGCATACACCAGAACACATCTTTGATTCTCTAGTGCATCATCATCATAGTTTTCTGGATGATCAGGGACATAGTTAACTTCTCCTCGCTTTGGTTTTTTCAAGGAAAACTTACCTCCATCAACATCTTCATCACTCACTCTTTTCCGATTGACAGTAACCTCATTGCAGCCAGCCTGGCGCAGCTTTGCACGGTAGTTTCCTAGTTTGTACTTTAGGCTTGTTGTTAAGCCATCATAACCTGTGCCTCCACCAGGCTCCTTAAGGCATGGATATTTGTTGACAAGTTCAGATGCAACAGATTCAATTTCATATTTCTCAGGGTAGGCTTTATGAGCAAATATTTCTTGTGCCAGCTTTTCCATAATTTCCATTTTTATGTCTCTTGTTACATTGAGAAATGCCCCAGTGTTTTCGTATACATCATTGCCCTTACGCAGCTTTAACTCAACATCGTATGAGAAAGCAGGGATCGGAAATGGAGTAGGCCACTTTGAATTGTTTCGCAAAAAGGTCCAAATAACCGGGGATGCGCCGTAAGGAGGTGGTTGGTGAACTGATGCTGGCTGTGTCAATGGAAGAGATGGAAGACATGGATGGTGTTTGCGAGCATGATGGTGTTTCATCATTGTTCCATACAATGTGCAAGACAGCCTTTTCTGCAGGCAACTCTGAAATGTCCATCAAGTTACAAAGTGCTTCACCAAAATCTGGGTCTTCATACTGCATAGCAAATTCACCTTCAAGTTCAAGTTTTTCTCTAAGTTCATATTGCAGCTGCTCTACAGATTCAGGAGTCTTGATTGGCTTAATTTTCCGAATGAGTTTTGGGGTTATGTGAACTCGTAACAACAAAGCCTGTAAAAACAAAATATATATATATATATATATATATATAAATTCCAATAGGCTGTCAACGTGAGGTTAGCTAAGGTGACTGCTAATTGAAATTGTATTGCATATGCTTAAATGTCCAAAGTATGGTTCCATTTATTTAAATTAAAAGCATGTTTTGTTTTTTTTCTCTGACTAATTTATTTTGTAAATAAAATGTTCTGTTTCAATAGCAGTGATGTATAAAACTAATACACTACTATAGCAAAAACCACAAATTAAAACTAAAAATAAATACTTCAAAGAACAATTAAATATTAATGCACAGACATTGTACATACCATTATATTCAATGTAGCAGACACGTCCTTGGGGTCACCATCAACTTTCCAGCTACTGGGTATGGAGCCAGTGGGTGGTAATCATTCAAAGTCTCAGTATCCAGGATTTCTAGATCTGTGTAGCTGCTGTCAACAATCTGGTAGGACCTGTAATGTTCCATATACCAAGATGAGAGCTTTGTAGCAACAAAACAAAAGTCTCAAGGTTCACCAAAATGCTCAGTATCTTGTAGAAGTCCAGCAGTCCACTGCATTGCCCAAAAGAAACAATCATTCCCTTTACATACTGGGTCCCATAGAGATGCACATCTTTGGCAAGGGACACAGTATTTTGATTGGGATACCTCTTTTCAATTACTGTCCTTAGCTTCTCTTCTAAAGATGATATTTTAACTTTGTCAATATTGCCAATGTGCAGTTTTGGTTTAAACAGATTCTGGCTGTCAAGGTAGTATGCCATCATTTGTTGATGTTTAGAAGAGAGTGTAAGAAGCACATTCTTGAAACTGAGACCATCATGCACAACTTTTTTGAAGAAGTTGTGCTTTGACTCAAAGCGAATAGTCCATAAGTCCACTAAAGGTCCAAAACATCGCACAAGATGTACATAATGTTCAATGAAGTGATGTTTAGGTCTTAACTTGAAGTCAGGAAAAGTATCAAGAAGCAACCTCCGATGGTCAGACAATTTACTGTCCAAGTAACACAATATTTCCTCTGACAGTGTAGTTGTGACAACAATCTCCACAATCTCTTTAAGGTCCATCTGTATTTCCCATGAGGGCTCTTGTTCTGGAATACTGCTTTCAATCAAAAAAGGTAGTAAACGCAAAAGTGTCCAATTTTCATGTCCATTGCCACTGATTCTTCCTGTTCCAAAGCTGGCCTTTGTAATGTGATGTGGCTTGTTGACCTTATCAGAAAATTTATATGGGAACAATTTTATGCGGCTATTCAGTCCATCAAATGTAATGAATCCCTTTCTAATCAATTCTTTCAGACACAAACATAGTTCTACTGGGATAACACCTTCGAACAAGTCATGTACAATATCGGGGGGGAACCCTGTCACAGGATGAAAGTGTAATAAATGCTTACTCAGGACACAAGGGGCTTTGACCTCATTCACACATTTTTTATCACTAGCCTCAAGCTCCTCCACAAAGATGTTGTGATGCTGTACAGTTCTTAACTGAAAATCCCTTGGCTCAACAGTTGCAATTTGGTTTCGATTAAGATAATAAAATCTGCAAAACCTTTCAACATTAAAAGATTCTTGGAAGCCTGCAAGGCTGTGGGCCCCAAGGTTATCTGCACAGACACAAAATACTGTTCCCCTAACAAACTTATCTAGAACCTCAACAAAAACCCCATTCCTTTCAAGAGACTTTAAATCATTGATTAGTGGATAAAGAAATACATCAAACCCAAACCGTTTAACATCAACACTCTTCCCAAGTACAGCCAGTTGAATTAAGGGCAGGGTAGAGCGAAACTTAGCTGGTAAATTAAGAACAACCCAATAGACCGCAGTAATCTTATGAATTTTTCTAGATGTTCCCAATGGGTTACATACTTAAAATTCATCAATGTACAAACCTATAGAAAAACTTGTTTCTTCTACCCCCAAAAGTGTATTGTCTTTGAAGTACTGACCGTCTCGAAAGGACCTGTAATGACCTGGGTTATATTCTTGAGTAAACACCAACTTATTTGAAAAATCTGACTGCTTCAATAAAACTTCGAGAACCTGAATCACTGAAACATACACAAATGTATTTTTGTGTACACTTCTATATGTATATTCAGTTGGTTCAATTACAGGGAAGTGCTTCTTAAAATAAAGATTCCTCCTGTAATCAGTGGACAGCACACCTTTTGCTTCAGTAGTTAAAATTAGTGGATTTGTTTTGAATATAGAATCATTAAATTCCTGAACAATGCGATAATTTACTTTAATACCATGCTCACCAAGCACCTCTTTAATTCTGTGAAAGGAATGGGATTTTGAAAAATGCAGAATATCATTTAACTCTTCAACAATCTTCTGTAAAGCACTTTTGGAGACATGCAATGCTGTTTGCATGCACAGAAAAAGAGAAGCAATTTTATGTTCAAGAGTCTTAGCATCTACAAACTCATCATTTCCACTGTCACTTAAATTCTGTAATCTTCTGACCTCACCAAAGGAATCAAATGGCTCTTCAAAATCAGATGTCTCATTAGCAGATATTTCAGAATGCACTTGTAAGCAAGTTCTAATCCCCTTTGTATTCTTGTGCTTTCCACTTTTGTGTGAAGTAAAAGTTCTTAGGTTGTTAGTTTTAAACTTGCACTGCAGGAAGGGGCAACGCACAGTCTCTTGATTTTTTTAAATGATGTCCAAGATGACTGAAAAATGTGCGCTCTGTACAAATTTCTTTAAATTCACATAAATCACAAAAAAAGGTTAAAGCCTCCTGTCTTTTCACAGCCCTGCAATGTACTCTGGTAAGGTGTGATTTTAATGCACCCTGTGTTTTGAAGGTACACACACAGTCACCGTAGACACAAGGCCAGTGACCTCCTCTTCTGTGTCGCAGCCGATAGTGCCTCAATAGACTTTCTTGACTTGAGCTAATAAAAGTGCACAATCTGCACTTCATAAAATAACTGCAAGAAAAATGAGAATAAAATTATTATTATATGTTGTTTCTTTCAGTTCTTCTTCAAACAAGAATATATATGTATCCTGAGGACATCCGCTTTTAATCAGTGTTTGTTGCTGTTGTAGCTGACATTGTCATCTACCTTTGATTATTTGGGTTTTTATTTATTCATTGATTTTATATCGTTTAAAGATTTATTTTGTGCTATAACCTTAGATTTTGCCCTGTGCCTTTCCTCAAAGTGGGTAAAACTATTTACTGCATTATATAAATTAACAGTCTTAAAACAAATCAGGCAGTTACTTTACCTTGATCACTGCATGTAGTAGTGCACATCAGCTTTAACTTGGGAGATAACTTCTCAACAACGCACAAAACTTAAAAAGACAGACAGCATCAACAAAATGCGAGTTTAAACTAGGACTGGACCTGACTTTGGATGGGATTTTGATTGATAGATATTCTGTGTTTAATTTTGAGATTCAGATTTTTTTTCCATTAATAAAAATTATAATGCAAAATAGTTTACATTGTAAGATCTGTGGATAGGTTTATATGAACCCAAATTCAGCTTCATTTAAAATTGACTGAGCACTGCAAAAATAAAACACAGCTGACTGAATACAACGCTACTCCTGTAGACGGAGAAAGCAGTGCATTGCGAGGAAAGGCGCTGGCCTGCTTCCAATCTGCGCCAGCACAGATTCTTTTTTTAAACGGTTTTTTCCACTCCCTCCCAGACAGCGAAGTTTCGAGTATTAACTGTTGACTACTACCAAATCAGTTTAAACTAAGTGGTCCCAACCTTAGTTTGCATGATTTCCTGAACTGCAACGCAATTGGGAGAAAACCATTTCTGGCCCATGTTCTAATATTTTTCATATTTATCGAGTCGTCCTACCAGCAGTGATGCTGCTATGCTAGAAAGCTAGCTGCGCCACGTGTATGAAGTTACAAGAGAAGGCCTTAATACTAACGGTCACAATGCGGAACCAATATTTTCCACTTTAAGACAATATATATTTCAAAGCCACTATTAACAAGTATTTGCTAATAGTTTGCTAATAAAGCTACCATTAGCACAGACTTTTGATGCTTAACTTGCTGTTACTTAACTAGAAGTACACGTGCTGGATAGCATATCCAATACACAACCGATTATATATTTACATATAATTATGACAAATGTATAATTTCTGCATAATATGCAAGCAAAATACGTACCTTTGGGGCGATAATTTTACTTGAAGAAGGAAAAAAAATACGCTTGTCAGGTGAAAAATCGGCTTCAACAGGATGGAATAAAATTCCAGGAGAAGACGTTAACCCCTGCAGAAATGCGCGGTATACCCTGTTCAGCTAAGCGATTACATTACGCTTGCGCAAAATAGTTGGATCGGCCTTAACTAGCAGTCAACTGAAATTAGAAGGTTTTCCTTACACAGGTTATATAGTGAGGCCAACTTCTAATAAGAAATGTACAAATATTAGTTGAGGCAACGAACTTGATGTAGTTTATACTACAATTAAAAATATTATGTTCTGTTGAAATAAAAATCATAATAAGATGAACAATTTGGAGTTTTTGTTTTTACAGTGTGGGTGAAAATGTAAGGGCGCCTCAACTTAGCTGCCCAAGCCCTGTAATACAACACCACGGGTCGTAATCGGCCGCCAGGGAACAAACAGACGGGTACCCGCACACACACAAACACACGACACTGTAGCTACCTTACAGGGGACTTAACAGGTAAAGGGTCTAATAAAAAAAGAAAATGTCTACTCAGCAATCGCACGTCACGCTCAGCTCTCCTTCACGTTCTTTCAACCGCTTGTTCTTTCACGTTCTCCACTCTTTCTTCGATCTCCACCTCTCTGTAGTGCTTCTGCTTTCGCGCTTAAATGATGTAGCTCTCCTCAAGTCCCGCCTCCGCGCTGTTCTGGTTGGCCGAGGCCACGTCTCCAAAACGGCTCGGGCATGCGAGATGAGGAAAACCAATCAGCAAAGAGTAACAACAGCTGGTTAAACAACTGACTTTATTCAGTCTGCACTATTCTGTGTCTGGTCCACTAGAATCAGCATACCACCACCAAGTCAGTGTCACTGCAGTGCTAAGAATGATCCACCCCCCAAAGAGTACATAATCTGTGCTGGTACTGACCATTAGAGAACAAAGTATGTGAAAGAGATGAGCTACAGTCTGTAATTGTAGAACTACTAAGTGATTGTATTTGATAAGTGAATCTGATAAAATGGACAGAGAGTGTAGAGACAGAATGAACTGATCTGGGAGTGTAATGTAAGAGTATTCTTCTCTATATATTATTGAAATTATTGAGCTTTTTATATTACAACAGCAAAATTTAGGCAGAATATCATGGCGCTAGAGCAGTATAGTGTCAGCTGTATTGATATTTTCATGACCTTTCACAAATTGTTTTTGTGATAGCTGAGAATTTTGCTAGGCTGGTTTCTAATTAGTTTTGTGCTATTGATTATCTTAATTATATGAATAACAGAGTTTAAGAAATGCAGTAATAGATTTGCAACTATTTTTTTTTAGTACTTATTTCACATCAGAGATGTGAAAAGATAAATGTTTGATTATTATTAGACATATGGCTATATGTACAGTATGCAGTTTTGTGTGTGCTTATGCATGTGCAGTTGCGTGTA
>JAUZSV010039953.1:0-15275 GCA_034780495.1 Parotocinclus cesarpintoi
AATTTGGAATAAGGCTGTAACGTAACAAAATGTGGAAAAAGTGAAGCGCTGTGAATACTTTCCGGATGCACTGTATAATCATGATGTGTACAAAATCAGTGTCCACGAAAGGCTGAGTTTTGGCTGAGATGGGCAGAGGATTTCCAGTGGTCAAGAAATGTTAAGAGAATTATTGTAATGGTTGTGGTATTGGAAATGTGTATTGTGCTTATATTAATAGAATTTCCAGGTGTTTTTAGAAGAAATGCAGTCTTTGTACTCCAGACCAAAGAAAAAAAGACTGTTATCAGCAACAAGTCCAAAAAACAGAGCCTTTCATTGTATGGGGTTGTGTCAGTGCCTGTGGTAAGATCATCAAGTTGCAGCAACATTCATTCATTCAAGATGACATCTTTTCCAGCAACGTCCATACATTTTTCAACAAGACAACACAAAAGAAGACCAATCAGAAATAGTTAAAAAATCTTTCCTTGATAACCATTGTTTGTACAACTTTTCAACAAGTTTCTTACACATTTGTTGACCATTGGAGATCCTCTGCCCCCCTTTGCTTCTGGAAGACTCAACCTTTTGTGGACAGTGCTTTAATGTCAAATCATATTTATAATCACTTGTTGACTTGTTGTTATTTAAAATTGCATCATAATTTTAATTTATTATAATTTTTTATCTCATTACTAGCCATAAATTTCCCCATCTCAACTTTTTTGGAGTGTGTTGCAGGTCTCAAATGCAGAAACAGATGTATATTAACAGCTTTTATATTTACATTTTCTGTACTGTCCCAACATTATTTTAAATTTGGGGTTGTAATTAGTGACTACTCTTATTTACGTCAGGTATGAAACATGTAAGAAGTCTTGATAGACAAATAGTGTTAGTATAGTGTATATCCCAAACAGGTACTTTGATCAGCTTTCTGCTTTTTCTGTCTAAAAGTTCATAAGATGATTGGAACTGTGAGCTAGGTCTTATTGTTCAACATCATGTGTCAATAAGTCATGTTCCAAAATCTAACGGAAATACTTCTCAGAAGAGGGACATAAACTACAATATGGCATTGGTAGTATTGTAGTTATGTGTTTATAGCATTCTCAATAATGAATTTACAATAATGCCACTTTTTAAAAACATATTGACATATATTTTAATTGCATACCTTATTATTCAAATAATTCATAAGGACTGCAAAGTTGGTGGTATGGTTGCAAAAGCAGGTGGTGGCATTAGGTCTGGAATGCATCGCACTGCAGCCCTTGTCTGACCAATCAGTCAAATTGTCATCCCTTGGGAAATGTTTTAAGTTTGTGGTCATTTTCATATAGTTAATTCAGTAGAATAAATTTTCTCAAAAAACATACTGGTCATGTACTTACATCATATCGACATTCCAGAAAACACATGTGGGTGTGATAAGATTTGAATACTCTGCCTACAATAAAACCAGATAGTTTAGATAGACATGAGTTTATGTTAAACCCATACAAAATTACGATATATTCCATATTCTACTTTGAAGATCACAAGCTGGCCCAGTCACGTGTTATTTTTTACTCGTTTTAATCCCATAAGTGCTTGCCTGGGTTAAACAGTCTACAATACCTATCAATAGAGAACAAGGCACAGACATATGTGTGAATAAAAGGGAACAGAACATGCATTACATAACATAACATAACATAACATGCAGGCATGGAAAGATATTTTCAGTTTGGGGGTAAATAGATCAAAGATCTCTGATTCTGCGTTTCAATTACATGGAAATACATGGACCAACAATGGAAATATTTTTATGCTACAAAAAAACACAGCATATTGATATTGAACCATAACACGCTATGACTGATGGATGTTACCAACTGTCTTATGGTAGGCCTATATTTAAAAAAGCATATTTTGTAAGACATGAAAAAAAAAAATCAGTGTTCCATACCACTTTTACAGTAGACAGAGTGTACTGGACAGATACTGGAACATTCTTCGCTCTTGATACATCTCGGACTGTAGCAGATATGACTGCTGTAGCCAGATGACCAAATGTTTGGCTGAAAACAAGTGCACAAATGTTTTTCAACAACATAACTCATGACACACACAATGAATTTCTTGTGATGTGTGAAAAAATTAGGTTCATACTGTTCAAATTCAATCCTGGAAAGTAAATCCAATAGGTGACCGTAATAGGTATGAATGAACATCACTTCCAAGTGACCTGACAATGAAGTTAAAGTGTAAATTAACATTAAAGTAGCAATAGATTTCAAGAAACAACCAATGCACAACAACAAAACATTATCTAACAGCTTTAATAATAGAGAGTAAATGTATTAATTGTCAAATGTATTGAAACGTGCAAATATGTTTCGTTACATGGCCTTCACGATAAAGCAGTGGGTGTTGTGACTAAAAACTTTTACGGAATCAAGTATGTACCATGGAGGAGATAAATATGGAATATAGCATTTTGAGGATGAACGTGCGATTACACTGTTTTACCAGCACACAACATCAAACGTTCACATGGTGATTATTAATAAGGCTATATCTAGTGCTAAAACAAGGAAATTGCTTTCCTCAATTTCCTTCATACAGTATTTACTTTTGCACTAAATTTAGACATTGGTCATTCAACAATCAGAAGTTGGAGATGAAGACAGCCTCCAGGTGGCCTCCTCTGTAAATAGTGAGAAATGGTGCAAGTCCAACTCATGAAACTAATGTCACCAAAGAATCAACAAGCTGGCAAACCAAGGTACAAGCAAAAGATAAGACCAAGGCAGAGAACATCCTCTTCAGAACGTGCGGACATCCCCAGTCTCGAATACCAAGGCTTTCTAGTGCTCCAAATTGACATCGAGGACCTTACCTATCACCAAACTTTAAGTCCTCAGATATCTCACCAATTCGAATAGAATTGTGGCAGTTGTAATCCTGGAAGACACACACTTGGTAAAGCTGTCTGGCTTTCTTCTTGCTGGGTGCATCCACAGCAAGACACATAGAATGGCAACCTTTCTCCGGCAAGGATTTAGTTGGTCAGACCCCAGCCAATCTCCACCAAGCCATGACATTGAGTGGTCACCAAATCCAAGAAACATCTGCTGTGAATGTATACATGTCCTGACTGTATACTCACTTCCACCTGTGCCTGCTCCCACCATCTATGCAGGTGACTTAAACTGCCAACATACAGATTAGGGTTACAAACACGTATCACATGATGGCGAAGTGCTGATTGAATGAGCTGCTAACACTGAAGCACTGTTGCTCTTTGACCCAAAAGAACCCTCATGCTTCTTTTCTGAACGCTGGAACTCTTACACTAACTCAGACCTGGCCCTTGCCATATGCCGCAGTAAAGACCTAAAACTAAACAGACCTGTCATGGACAGGTTCCTTCGTTCACACCACAACCATGCATCATAAAATTACCATCGCTGGTACAGCTGGTAACTTCCAAACCGGTCAGGAGATGTAATTTCATAAAGGCAAACTGGCAGTTCTTTATGGCAGAAATGGTAAGAGTAACTGTGGGTCTGCAGAACCCAGAAGCAGCTGACATGGACGCTGCATATGCATACACCTACTGTAAAGTCCTTCTAAAGGCAGAAAAGCACAGCATCCCGTGTGGCTACAACAAGAACTGTTCATGGGCTGAGATGAAGAGTGCAGCTGCCTGCTGAACTAACACCAGCAGGCAAACTCCAGGAAAGAAATGGATACATCAGCAACAACCTTTCTGCAGAAGCTGGACGAAACCCAAATGACCAGATGGAATAAACTCATCTTCTCAATCTACTCAATCACCTTCACCCACTCTATCCAGAAGGCATGGCAGACAATCAACCTTCACTCAGGAAGAAAAACAACACTGATTTGTCATTGCTTTTTAGCTCCTGAAAAATGGCCGCTTCCCAAATATAGACAAAAACTGCACACAAACGATCTAATGTCAGATAAGGTCTCTCTCCAGGACAGCGAGCACCGATACCAATTTCCCAGGAGACTGAACAGCAGCCAAACTAAGCACAGCAGTCAACAAACTAAAACCAGTCAAGTTACCAGGTCGAGACAACATTCATCCAGAGTTTGTCATACATCAAAATGATAGAACACCTCGTTGCCTATGCTCCTTCTTATCAACATGCTTCTGGAAGTCCAAGCTCCCAAAGAGCTGGTGTTGGGCTTCCTTCATAGCCATGCCAAAGCCACACTTCTATAGGCCCATCTCTCTGTCCTGTGTTCCATATAAGATCCTGGAGATAAATAAATAAATAATTTATAATCATTTTTTTTCTAAATGTATAAACCCCCAGTGGAACAATCCAACTTTCGCTGAGGCAGGTTAATAGTACCCTACTCACTTAAGAATATGTCGTAATGGAAACCCGCTGCTCTGCTGACCCGGAGTTCCTGATTATCAAGTGCAGACCCTTCTACCTGCCCTGTGAGTTCAACTGCAATCTTGCACCAGTTCCAGCACACTGACTGGTGTGAGTATGCTGTTATGGCCACCTCAGACTCACACATCGACATTAATATGTGCACCAACTCTGTTCTGGAGCATATCAACAACTGTGTGGACAGAGTGACATCACATGAAACAATAATAACTTCCCCTAACCAGAAGCCCTGGATGAGCAGAGAAGTTCGCCTCCTGCTCAAAGCCAAAGATGCTGCCTTCAGGTCTGGAGACCGGGATGCTTACAGCTCTGCCAGAGCTAACCTGAAGAAAGGGATCTTTATTGCCAAGCACTGCTATAAACAGCGGATTGAGGAGCACGTCATGATCCCCGACGTATGTGACATACAAATCCTGACTGACTTCAAACCCCATAAAACTTTACCATTCATCAACTGTGCCTTGCTCCCTGACGAGCTAAACCACGGTTATGCTCGCTTTGATCTGGGGAACAAGGTGAACTCATCAAAAACAGTCCCTCCAACCCGATTTTCCACTCACACTCTCCACCTTGGACGTTTGTTGCACACTGAGCAAGGTGAATGCACAGAAAGCAGCTGGTCCTGATGGTGTACCTGGCAGAGTGCTAAGAGCTTGTGCCGAGGAGCTATCTGGTGTGTTTGCACACATTTTCAATCTGTTACTGGCCCAGGCAGTTGTCCCTAACATATTCAAGACTGCCACCATTGTAACAGTACCAAAGCACTCATCTGCTTCAGCCTTGAATGACTTCCGCCCTGTCGCACTCACCCCAATCATCTCCAAGTGATTTGAAAGACAAGTTCTTTCTCCCTTGAAATCCTGCTTGCCTGCTACACTGGACCCACATTAGTTTGTCTACCATAGCAACAGGTAAACTGAAGATGCCATCTCCACCACGCTTCACACTGCACTTACCCACCTGGACTATCAGAACTCCTATGTCAGAATGCTTTTCATTGACTTCAGTTCAGCATTCAATACAGTATCCCTCTTCAAGCTGATTTCAGTCATCTAGGTATCAGCACTTCCCTATGCAATTGGATTTCAGACTTCCTGTCTGACAAACCCCAGTCGGTAAAGCTGGACAACCTCTCCTCCTCACTCATCACCCTGAACACTGGTGTTCCTCAAGGTTGTGTTCTGAGCCTGATGCTGTACTTCCTGTTCACCCATGACTGCGTTCCTGTTTATGGTTCTGACACCATAGTCAAGTTTGCGGATGACACCACAGTGATAGGCCTGATCAGAAACGACGACGAGGCGGCCTACAGGAATGAGGCACAACATCTGTCTTCATGGTGTCAAGACAACAACCTTGAGCTCAACACTCCAAGAAAACCAAGGAGATCATCATGGACTTTAGAGGGTCGAGAAACCAAGCTCATTCTCCCAATTACATCAGTGGAGATGCAGTGGAGCAGGTGTCTAGCTTCAAGTTCCTCTGCATCCACATATCCAGTGATCTGACCTGGTCTCTGAACTCCTCCATCCTGGTCAAAAAGGCGCAGCAGCGTCTTTATTTTCTCCGGAGCCTCAAGAAGGTACACCTGTCTTCCAGGATCTTGGAGAATTTCTATCGCTGTACCATTGAAAGCATAATCACTAACTGCATCTCAGTATGGTACGGCAACTGCTGCTCTGCTGAACGCAAAGCACTTCATCGGGTGGTGAAGACGGCCCAGTGCATCAGAGGCACTCAGTTACCCACCATTCATGACAACTACCACAAACTCTGCCAGGGCAGACTTTTTACCCTCCTTCCATCTGGTAGGCGTTACAGGAGCCTCCGCTTCCGCACCAGCCGACTCAGGAAAAGTTTTTTTCCTGAAGCTGTGATCATGGCAAACGCTGCACTGACACTTTAATTAACATTGCACTACCAATTTCTTCATCCATGAACACGTATTTACATTTTTATGTAAACATCACTGTATGTTGCACTTCTGATTGAAAGTGAACTGCATTACATTGGCTCTGTACTTGTACTCTGCACAATGACAATAAAGTTGAATCCAATAAAATCTAAGAGATATGGGCATCCTGGCAAACTAACTCCAGAAGTGGCACCTTCAGCTCAGCATGGGCAAGACTGTGTCTGCAGCATATAGCCTCAATAATCGGGGAAAACGGGATGTTGGCAACAACCGCCTGAAGTTCCAGCAAGCCCCCAAGTACCTTGGTGTATGCTTAGACCAGAAACTCTCCTTTAACAGCTGGATGAAGCGAAGGCCAATGTAATATCAAGGGTCTCGCTCATCTGCTGCGGGTTCGACTTGGGGAGCTTCCCCCTGACCCTTCATATCATATACAAGTCCTTGTTCTATCCATATCAAAATATTGTGCCGCTGCCTATAGCAGAAGCCCACGTGACAAGTCTACATACTGTCTTCAACAGCACCCTTTGATAGTAACTGGTTGTCTGAAACCCACCCCTGTGTCCTACATTCTAGTCCTTTCTGGAATCACCCCAGCCTGCCTCTGACGGGCTGCAGCTACTTTAACTAGAAAAGATGACTGGCACATCCTGCACAAAGCCACAATTACAAAGGCTTCACCAAGCAGGCTCAAGTCTCACCATCCTTACAGCAAAGCAGCACAAGAGATGCTACATTCTGTCCCTGAGGACTTGTCCGGGCACGCTTGGCTGATAGCATCCTGGAAACAGTCGTGGGAGATACAGTTGCAAGAAAAAGTATGTGAACCCTTTGGGATTACTTCTGCATAAATTGTTCATTAAATGTGTTCTGCTTCTTCAGTCACAACAACAGACAAACACTGTCTGTTTAAACTTATACCACACAAAAATGTATATGTTTACATGGTCTTATTGGACACAACATGTAAACTGCAACAGCACAGCGCAGAACAATCAATGAGGTGAGGAAGAATCCTAGAGTGTCTGCTAAAGACTTACAGAAATCTCTGGCACATGCTAACATTTTTGTGAACAAATCTGCAATACATAAAACATTAAACAAGAATGGAGTTCATAGAAGGACACCACAGAGGAAGCCACTGCTGTTCAAAAAAAAAAACATTGCTGCACGTTTTAGGTTTGCAAAACAGCACCTGGATGTTCCACAGCACTACTGGCAAAATAATGTGTGGACAGATAAAACCAAAATTGAGTTGTTTGAAAGGAACACACAATGCTATGTGTGGAGAAAAAAAGGCACAGCACACCATCATCAAAACATCATCCCAACTGTGAAATATGGTGGAGGGGGCATCATGATATGTGGCTGCTTTGCTGCCTCGGGGCCTGTACCGATTGCCGCCATCAACGGAAAAATGAATTCCCAAGTTATCAAGACATTTTGCAAGAAAACTTAAGGCCATCTGTCCACCAACTGAAGCTCAAGAGAGGATGGATGATGCAACAGGACAACGACACAAAACATAGAAGTAAATCAACAACCGAATGGCTTCAACGAAGAAAATACGCCTTCTGGAGTGGCCCAGTCAGAGTCCTGACCTCAACCCAATTGAGATGCTGTGGCATGACCTCAAGAGAGCTATTCACACCAGATATCCCAAAAATACTGCTGAACTGAAGCAGTTTTGTAAAGAGGAATTGTCCAAAATTCCTCCTGACCGTTGTGTAGGTCTGATCTGCAACTACAGGAAATGTGTGGTTGAGGTTATTGCTGCCAAAGGAGGGTCAACCACTTATTAAACCCAAAGATTCACATACTTGTTCCACCCTGCACTGTGGATGTTTACATGCTGTGTTTAATAAAACTATGCAAGCATATCATTTTTTGTGTGGTATAAGTTTAGGCAGACTGTGTTTGTCTATTGCTGTGACTTAGATGAAGATCAAAACACATTTAATGAAACATTTATGCAGAAATCCAATTAATCCCAAAGGGTTCACATACTTTTTCTTGCAACTGTAGTTGGGTCCTCCCGCATTCAATGTGACATCATCAACCCAGGAGGAGGCATAAAAGGAGAAGGCTCCATCTTTGGACTTTGCTAAACCATCTACACACTGGGGTCAGTCATTTTAAGTAATCTATAAAGAAGTGGGGTCTGTTTGTCTCCAGTTTGTCAACAAATGTGTGAGAAATGATTAAGGATTAATTTATTCTGATTTGGCTTTGTCTTGTTGAAAAATGCAGGAATATTCCTGAAAAAGATGAAGGCAGTGAAGGATTTTCACTTAAGGTTTGCATGCTTGCCCTTCATGGAAATTCCACAAGATTAATTGAATAGTTTAATGCAATATGCGGAGGGAAAAATATGCAAATCTCTTTTAAGCTTTCTTTGAGATACATTGTTTTAGACAATTCGATTATTTCAATCTCATACATTAGTTGACAAACAGTAGATCCTATTACTGCTCCTTAAAGTGTCAGCCATTTGTGGAGATTGCTTGTACCAAATCAGTACCAATTGTTCACATGGTTAAGGATGGCAAATTGATGTTACATGTGTACAGCCTGCATTTATACCACAGTGAAAATGAAACAGTTAATTATTTTATATTCTCTAAGGGGGTCAGTAACAGAAATCTCTTATGGAAAGGTTAGATATTTCTTTAGTCCTTTTGCATAGAAAATGTTGTCGTATTTAATATACACTGGGGGCTACAATCCAAGACCACTATTAAAAATGTTTGTTTAATTTTTTTTGGCGTATCAGAAGGATTCACAATGCAGCAGGATAATGACCCAGCTATGCAACAATTGCTTGAAGACCAAAGAAGATCAAGGAGTGCTGACTGTCAATGAATTTCCTCCACAGTCACATGGCTTAAACCCTATTGAGCACTTATGGGAGCACTTAATGACAGAGAAAGCCAAGAATTTAGTAACATCATGTAGTAACAACAAACTCTTGACTGTACAACGGATAGTACTGTCACCTCACAACTATGGCCCAGTCACGACCGGTACAGAGTTTGTATGTCCCCCCTTGTCTGTGTGGGCAGCAACTCTAAATTGGATTAAGCAGGTAAGGAAAGTGAGTGAGTAAGACAAGATGCTTTTTGAAATATTGTGAAAATCTAGTGAGATAACATGGATCCATGCCAGCTTGAGTAAAAATACTAAAATTGACTAAAATAAGACTTAAAATTTAGACTTATAAGACTTAAAAGATTTACACTTCATTCAGAATGTTATGTTGATTATATGCTTTATAATGCAAAACACTACATTAACTTAGCTGTCTCAGAAACTTGCCCCCTCCCCAATTGTGGAATTGCATGTCAATCAGTGGTATAAAAATAATGTGTTTTTCTACTGAGTAACTGATGGAAGCCTTCTTTCTGCCAGCAATCTCAGACAAATTACGTTATAGTTGTAGCTGGAAATTTAGAGGTGTTACTCATTTTTGTGTACTTTTTACAAGTCTCCCTAACAGGCCAGATTTTTCAGATCATGCCACAGCCTTTCAGTAGAACTAAGATGCAGACTTACCAAAGTATGCCTGCATTTTCTACAGATGTTCAAATGAAAAGAAATTGTGACCTTACAGGTCCTTTACCATATGTAGTGCTGCTTTCTTTACTCTAAACCTGTGTACATTTACCCAGACGTTCAAGCTCTTTCCCATCAGTCCTGTGAATAATGTTCCAGAAATTCTCGGGAACATCGGTAATAGGTGGGTGTGGAGAAACAATTTATGAGAGCAGTGCTTTATGCCTGGTCACGGTAATCCCGCCTTAACATAAACCCTGTTCAGTAATGTTTAAGACTAGACACATGAACATAGGTTATATAAAGAGTAAGAAATTCTTGTGGTGATATTTATTTTCTATTTCATTTTGTATCATTTTCTTATTAGGTTCAACAGCATTTCTGGTGGCGTTCTCTGAGGTCTAGGTTTGTTACTTCATGTTATGTTAAAAACAAATTTTCATGTTAAAACTGATAGGTGTGTGTGTGTGTGTGTGTGTGTGTGTGTGTGTGTGTGTGTGTGTGTGTGTGTGTGTGTGTTTACACCAGATGTGTATAACCATAATCACAATGAAATGTGTAACCCAAATATGATGATGATGATGATATATGAACAATTGTCTTTGTATGAAATAATGTGCAACACATGTTCAAATCAAATCTACACTAAAATGTAACCATTCAAACGTATGGCACAGAACATCTCACCAAGGGAGAAGAGTCTCTGGAGCTCTGTCTCTGGAATAAGAATTTCATCTTGGCTGTTAGAGTGACTAGCTTGCGGTTTATACACACAGCTGCAGCTCACATGAGATAATATCCGTGGCTCTATATGAATCTCTGTAATGACAAGCACACCCATTCACTTAGCATGTACAGTTGTTTAAATACTATACAACAGTATATAACAATACAGAATGTTCATATAGATTTCTGCATATAGGCCAGGTCACTCAAGCAAATAAAAGAAATACAATTACCTAAATTTCTTGTTGAAAGTGTGAAAGTTTTTTTTTCTGTAAAAAACACATCAGCCAGAACCCAAAGTAATTGTTCAATACTCTCTATGACCATTAATGGTCTTAACTGAAGCTGTAGAAAGCAGATAAAGACAAGCAGACAAAAAATTATATACACTATGTTTTATATTCAGCATTCTATTAAACTTCAACTTCTGGAACTTGAATTAACATACTCTACTCAGCTTTAAATCCAACCACTGGCTGACCATGAAAGGATCGATGAGAGCACTGGCTAGATTCAGATAGCTGGAAGCCATAGTTCTAATGACTTCAACAGAGACGTTTGTGGAATGGACTTGAGAAACCAGTTCGATGGTTTGAGTGAGGTACACTAGGTCAAGGGGTGTGATGAGGTCTGGTTTACTCTCAATAACCCTCACAACAGATTGAGCAAATATGCTCAACCATGCTATCCCATTGTCTGTTACTAAACTTGAGTTATGCTCTTCAAATTCCTATGGAGAGAAAAAAGATTTAGGATCTTATGAGTAAACATGACAGGCTAAAGTCTGATAAGATAAAGCTTGTATATCCAGCAAAGAATTACTGTGTGAAGTAAGTGTGAGAGTTCTTCCACTCACAGGTTTGGCAAGAAGGTCTTCACTGATTCGTTCGAAAAATGGAGTTTTCGGAAACGGGGATAAGCCAAGGTTATCTAATGGGTCTAAGATGAAAAAAGAAATGTACGTTTTATCACAATAGCAATCCGGTTAACTCAGCGTAATAATTGCATTAATAGGACTTTAGATGTAAAATTCCACATAGGCCATATTAAAGTAAATCTGAATTAACCATTAGGAATAATCAGCACAATCATCATTTTACACTGAAATAAAATAAATTGTTTTATGACATAACGTCTTAAATAATCATAATTACACTCATGTTTCTGCATTCCATACAGAGTTTTTACCTTTATGAAACTGACAAACGCCCCCTCTCAGTGTCCCACAGTTGTCCACTTTATAATGTCCACTGGAAGGGTCATATGTCATGCAGCTGTCATTATTTGACACTTGGGAAAGCTCTAAAGAAAACAATGGTATATTATAAACTCTAACGCAGCAAGACGATTACAATTTGCCTGGTCAGTTTATTGTACAATGTTACCTGAACATAACTATATTATATACAGAGCATTGCTCCTTATTCACACGATTCTGAGTGTTAGCATGGATGTGTATTAGAAATGACGCATTTATTTTGATGGGTGGGCTTCTGAATTACATAATGCAGGATATATTTACAGCCCTTAAAAGAAGAGTTTGCCAATTAGGATTTGGCCAAGATTCTTAGCTCATGATGCCTGGGAGCAGTAGGGAACATTTACAGCGATGGAAATAATTACACAGAATCGTCTAGCAAAAGACAGCAAGCATTCCAACATTTAATCAAATTTAAATGGGCCACAACCTCCCAAAATAGTTATGCCAATAACATTTCACCTTGACACTGGTTATAACCCCAGCTTGTCTGAAGATTGGGTGTCAGTTCCAAATCAGATTTGGTCCATCTAAAAATCAGACCAGCTGGATTAAGTAAACAATCTTTTTCCATGGCTTGGATTTTGCTGGAGTCCAACACCTGATCCCATATGTGGAGCTGGGTAATGCTGCCACAGAAGGCATCCTCACTGTTAAAGAAGCTGTCAAGCATGTCTTGTCGATGGCCAATTATGAAAATGCCATTGCCCCCAATGTTGTGCGATGAGTATAGGGAAGTCCCGTGCCCAACTTCCTTTCCATCCACCAGAATTGCCCACGTTCCATGATCTCCTGTCCAGCTCACACACATGGAGTGCCAAAAGCCATCATTTTTAAATGTTGATAGGTAGGGGCCATGTTGCCCATGCACCACCAGAGCAAGCTGGATGGGTTTGCCAGGCATGACTATTGCTCTGAGCTGGAATTCATTAATGAATGAGTGTATAAAATAAGAAAACACGGTGGAAGACCCATTGCATGTTTGACTGAACTGAAGGTAAGCACAGATTGTCACAGCAGTCATGTTTGAGAATTTGTGCAACAATCGAGCAGATTGACTGGCACTTTCTCCTTGGAAGTTCAGGATTAAGTCAGGAGTACCTGGGAAAACAGACAGTACATTAGTACTAATACTCTTGTAGGCAATTTAGGCAAAGTACACCATATGGCCAAAAGTACAATCCCATATCTGAAAAAGCTGTGACAGTTTGGATTGGAAAATGTATATATAAAAGACAGTGTTTCTTACAATTATTTTAACTTTAATTTAATTGCAACAAGTTAGAGCCTGGGATATTTAATGTTTGGTCTGTACAAATAAATTTGATTTGTTAATAAACACCCATTCCTATATTTCAGCCCTGCAACATATTCCAAAACATTTTAGACATTTAGACAAATTTAGATATAACAACAAATTAAAAAACTAAATAATATGATTTCAAACAAGCAATGTCAATCATGATTTGGTACAAAATTATGAGTCAAAATTAAGTCTTTGATAAGCAAAGATAACTAGAGGATCTCCAGTTTGTTCAACAAAATGCATAAAAAATATTTAAATGTTTAAAAACAATGTAACCAATTAACCAATATAAGGGAGGAATTTCAAGTACCAGTTTTTTCAACCCAAAGCCAATTTTCTTCAGATGGCACTGCGAAAAGAACCATTCAACAATAGCTGACAGAAAGCAGGGATTATTTTATTATTTAAATCTTTGTTAAGAACTAAAATAATGAGTTAAATTTAGAAATGCCACTTATATCTTTACTGTGTAAAAAACTTAACTCTCTCCAGAAGTGGCATCGACTTCTCTGGGCATCTATAATGGACCAGCACACAGTGGAAACGTATTTTGGTTGGATGTAT
Organism: Parotocinclus cesarpintoi; assembly: GCA_034780495.1. Taxonomy (NCBI): domain Eukaryota; kingdom Metazoa; phylum Chordata; class Actinopteri; order Siluriformes; family Loricariidae; genus Parotocinclus; species Parotocinclus cesarpintoi. The sequence continues at coordinate 13,725 of JAUZSV010039953.1, forward strand.
AAACCTTTTGGACTATATATTGTCATGCAAATTAATATTCTTATGTTGTCATGGCCTAACCAATTAATGATTTGATATCATTGCCTGTAACTGTTTTAGTAAATACTTGAAGTTTCAAATTAAAATGTCATTATTATAGAGCTTGGTTTGGGTACTCCCTGGTGTGAAGCATCTAAGGGTTAAAAAGGATTAATGATTATTAAAAGCAAGAAATGTGTGGTGTATGGAGATCACCATTTATTTCAGGAGATGTTCTTGTAATCCAAACAGGTTCAGAAATGTTCATGAACTGCAGGAAACTGGCTAGGTTTGAGTTCTCTCCATCACTGGATACCACAGCCAGTGCTCCTGATCTCTGTCTACACAGCCTATGGACTGCATGCCACTGTAGCCTGGCTGGTTCATACTCATAATAAAGCCTCTTATCTGAAAATAAACTTTTGTCTTTTACATTAACTGCTAGATCTGCAAGATAACAAAAAAAAGAAAGTATAGAAGTTTTTCATGACATACCATGGGATAACAATTTACAATATAAACTTCAATATGCTCTGTAGAGAAAATAAACACATTATTCAAGCAAACATGCCAAAGACAAATGTTAAGCAAAAGCGGCATCCATTTGCTTAAATCCAAGGTGTGGCAAGGATGGTCAGCTTTAAAATCATGTGGCAATGTAAGTGTCCCAAACTCTCTTTTTACAGGCAACTTTCTGCATCCAACTCCGTTATTATGGCTGTATACATAGCAAGTTGACACAAATTCAGAATCAAAGATGGCATTAGCGATTGTAAGTATCAGTCAGATACTCAAAGAAACCACAGTCAGCTTTAATAGCCTTCATTTCTGCAGTAACAACTGGACACAAAAGATACAATGCATAAACTGATTTGTCTTATACTAACTTTTTTATTAATTATTTGCTAGACAAGTTACTTTTAGTAATTTTAGGCTAAATAGAATTCAGTCAACTGGCAGATTTACCAGCAAAGACAGATTAATCAGTAAACCTACCCCTAACCCTCTTGTGGGACCAGAGTCAGAGGCCAGAGTCTTATCAAGATTCAACGCACCATGTGTACCATTTGATTTGGACTGAGACTCTTTAGGAGAAGCTCTTGTTTCTATTCTATTCTGAGGTCTAAGAGCATATCATGGCAGTATGTAGCTAAACCACTGATGCAGTCTGATAATTCTAGTACACCTTCTAATTAGTTAATACTCACAGACTAAAATGCAGACTGACTTGTTGTCAGTCACCTGAGTTTGATTTTTCAGGCGATGCAGAAAGACATCACCTATTAGTCTGTAGAACTTTTGTAGAATTTTTGCAGCCAGAACTGAAACTGAACCACAACATCTGGATCAAGTCATGTTTACAGTAAATGTAAATATCAGTTATTCTGTAACCAGGTCACGTACTGCAACAGTGTATAAGAATTATGAACATTTCACGTGATTCACATTATCAACACATGGTTCCAACATATGCAATAGTAAAAATATGGTTAGATGATTTTAGTGCCAGCAGCGTTTTCACCAGTGGACACT
>JAUZSV010040063.1:0-15267 GCA_034780495.1 Parotocinclus cesarpintoi
AATCTGGCAACCCTGACCCTGGGTGGAGGGTGAGAGGATAGCTCCAACTTCAACTAGTCAATATAGCAGAGCTGTAGAGTGTATAGGGGAGCTCTCCCAAATACCAGCAGCAACATGGAGGTAAGTTTATACAGACAGATGTTAATATTGAATGAGAATTCACTGATCATTCGAATAAGTCAGTGGTGCAAATATTGACTATGATTGGAAATTGCTAAATGTTTGTTTTGTTTAATTTTTCTACTGTGCAAATCTTATTTCTTAAGAAATAAAAAAAATAAGGAGTGAGACTCAAACGAGGAGTGAAAACGAAAAAGTACATAGCTGATAAAACTGGTACCAGTCAGATTAAATGTTATGATTCGTAAGTATTACGTACCAGTACAATCCAGCCTTATGAAAATGCTGCAACTGGTGATTTTCAAAATGGCAAGAACTTCTGCTGTGAACAAACTTTAGAGTGACTAAATTTAGCAAATTCATAAAAATGTAACTGAAAAGGTGTTTGAAAGAACAAGTCTGTGCATGAGATGATGCTACAACGTCTCAGACCTTAACTGAATTAGTATTATTTTTTTTTTTTTCTTTCAAATGCCTTATTAACTTAAAAACTAAATATGTAACTTGATTGGAGACTATTATTATTAATATGACTATGGAGGGCACTGAGCCCACTATGAATGATATCACAAAATAGTGCACCCTGTATTGAAATAATTGCACTAGTTCAATAGTTTACATTGAACGCACATTATAATAACATTTTTATAACATTTGTTTGTGCTGATGTTTACCAATCGCCAGCGCTTCACCTGTAACTTTGGCCAAAAGAGTGGGGATATTGTATTGATAATGCTGCTGTAATTTCATACATGTTTCTGTATTATTTGCTCTTTATATAAACGCCGATCATTCAGTTTGATCTGCAGCAGGAAGGCCAGTTGCCTTTCATTTAACCTTGCCTTTTAATCTCAGGTAATATTACAAATTATTCCTGTTATTACCAGTACAAGCTTTTCCTCCATTTGCTCGGTTTGTTTTATGAGTTGTTTCAGTTTGTCAAACTCGCAACACTTGATTATCTAAGTCACAGGAAAGCATGGCTGGAATTGCAGAGAGCTAACTGACACAGGAAGTGGTGTAACCTCATCCGTAGCAAATATTAAAATGGCGGGCTTGTGTGACGCACTGGCGAGAGTGTCTGTTTGTGTCTGTGTGAGAGCTAAGGAAATGGTATTAATCTTGTTTGGCGTACTGAGTGTGAGGCTCAAACTGAACTGTATAGTAATTATAGGAAATGGCAGTCACTTTAAATAGCCTGTGAGTATTTAGAATATGTAATGGATGAGATGTCATTGGTAAACAGACTCTGTCTCGACCCTAAGAACTTACAACAGTGGCGGCTGGTGGATTTAATAATAAACGGACACACGTTCACATATGGGCTGCATCTTTGAGATGCTGAATTTGGAGTATCATAGCAGCGTGACTAGGCTATCCCATTCTGAGAAATGTGCTCTTATTTTCCATGGTAATAAATAATACACTGTATGTATCTGATCAGCCATAGCACAGAGATTCTTATGTCCATCACTGGATCTGCACTTAAATACAAAGCTGTTAATACTTAATATATTTAATCTTTGTAAATATTATAAATACAGTCTAAGATTTCTTTGAGCTGATTTAAGTCAGTAACGTTCTGAATTCTCAGTACACTTTGAGAAATTAACCAATCATCATAACAAAAGTCATGCAAAAGGGCGGGACAAAAATAAATTATTAGATTTTTTTTACTTTGCAAAACACACCTGCCCACACTCCAGTCAGTGATGGTGAATCTCAGTCTTCTCAAAATGATTGGTCATTCAATCATAAAGTCATAATTAAACTTTTCAAACGAGTTAGCCTTTTGTCCTATCTTTTAACATATACATATGCTCAACAGACTTCCAGAGATGCAAAGAATCCAATGAGTGTTTATTAGGACTGTCTGAAACTTTTTTTTTTACTCTCTGAATCCGATTTTATTCACTGTGCTGCTGTTAACAATATATTTGATTCAGGACCATATTGAATCTACCAAGACATTCTACAAGTTTCAGCTTTTTAATTGCTTTTAATTTCATTATTTCCTTCCCAATATCGGAATAAAGAAAAGCAAAATAACAGAATAAGGGCCCATGCCCACTTTGTTGTCCCCACAGTTTGCTCTTTGTTTTAAGGGCTTGATTATGTGGTCACTGATCCATGCAATTTTGCGTGATTTCTGATATGTTTTTTGCTCTTCATCCAGCTTTAAGGGTCCAAGAAAATTGTAACGTCCCATAACCCAGTTGTAACTTTTTGGCAGTGCTAGCCTTAATTACCAGTGTATAATACGTTCTTCTCTGTACCATCCTTTTAAAAAGTCAACATGACATTTCGTATGTGTTGCCAAATTGATTTTGTGTCGTTTCCAAGGCCATTCTGAAACTGACTGTATTCACAATGTGCAGTTGATTTTCACTGCCTTTATTATAATTAAAATAATATTACATCATTTACTTTGTCTTCAAATGAAGCAAACTGAGTTTTCAGTGTGTTTGCAGGGCTATTCTCCTGAGCATATGGCTGTGGCTTTAAGAGCACTTGAGTGTTGCTGATTATGTTGAGTTTGTAAGCTGTATTTGCCACCAGCCACAATTACAGGTGATGCAAAATAAAAAAATACAAACCCAACAGTCAGAAACAATAACAATGTCCAATTTGGGTCAAACTTGGTTCAATCCAAGTGTGCTTTCTTATGCAAATTTAAAAGCAGAGTACAAATCGGTAGGTGTGAATTAATTACCTCATTAATACCTTAAGTTATTTATTAATAACATAGAATTGTACATGTAGACCTGAATTATTAGTCTTATAACAGAGACACTAATAACAACAAATGTACACAATATCCTCAAAAAGCAGTTGATCTTCCCAGTCAAGTTTGGCATGTGAAATTCTTTAGTTTTACAGTGGAGCTATGAGGCTAATCTTTCTAAGAAGAAAGGAAGCTTTTGTTAGCTATCAATGTACAAACTGCATGCTTGTAACAAAGCTTGTTTATTCTGCTGCAATACCCTAAACTAATATTAAAATTTTAAATAAAAAATGATTTCTGATTTATGATACCATGACATGCCAGCTGAAGCCTGAAGTGCCAACTTATTCAAGCATCATTGTGCTGCCAACAAAATTCCTGCAGTCAAATGTTTTAAAACAGTCGGTATGTGATGATAAATCTAATCCCAATGCAAGCTGAAGTCTGAGCTAACACGGTTGCCCCGCACTGTTAAAGGGCTAGTTCTTAGTACGGGTACTCTGACGGGGTGTATGTGGCTTCCTGGCTATGTCAGTTCATTATCTTCTGAATGTCAGCTATGTGAAAACTCTGGCAGATCATAGTTCTTGTCAGTCCCACCTTAGCAGCTGTCCAGGGCCAGAGCTACAGCAAGCAAAGCTAAGAAGGTAGGGTGGGGGTTTATGTGACTAGTGTTGCAACTGTGGTACACAGACAGGTACACACAATACCTGCAATATCATCCTGCATTAAAACACTGTGATGGCCTAGCGGTTAAGGTACTGGACTCTGGACCCGATGGTCCTAGGTTCAAATCCCACCTCTGTCAAGCTGCCACGGTTGGGTCCTTAAACAAGGCTCCTTAAACAAGGCCCTTAACCCACCATTGTATGAGTTGTAAGTCGCTCTGGATAAGGGTGTCTGCTAAATGCCGTAAATGTAAAACAGCAGCCTCTGGACACTGGTTCAATCTGTAGCAGGGCAAAAAACCTTCACCATGCACACCACACCACCATCAGATCGGCACTAACCAGCATAAACCAATTTGAACCAACATGAAACTTTATGTTTAGCTGTATGTTTAGATTAATGCTGTGAAATAAAATGCATTGGCTTATGTTAAAATCAATAATTTATTGATAATTGATACTGATAATTCTGCTAACAATAACTGTCAATATAAACTAATGAAAGATGAACTTAAAACTAAAGATCAAACTTTAAACAGAACTGTACTGTTTAAAACAAAGCATGTTTATCCTAAAACAGCCTAAAATTGGAACATTATCGATGTATATTGCAAGTACCCGTGCAAACTATATAATTATTGAATGTACTTAAACCACTTGTTTTTAGATAAAATGTCAGCTTTGGCAGAGCTGGGACTTAAACCCTCAACCTAGGGGTCAATAATCCAGTACCGTACACTACACCACTGTCGCCCAATTACGTTTCGTGTAACTGTTTGCACGCACCTGATTTTATGCTTATTATTTGGTCTTGCATTGTGCTTTAAAATTTACACATTTGATATTGGGAAAAAAAGGTCACATTTAAGGTTGTTTACTACAAATTTCTGTTGAATTTCTGTCATTTAGAAAAATAACAAAATATGTGATTTGTCAGTTCTTCTATAACCTTTTTGTTACCACAACTTAGTTTTTCTATTAGGTCATGTATTATTAATATTGGAATTGATACGTAAGATAACATTTAAACTCTTTAAATGGGCCGCTTATCCATCCCTGAAGTTGCATGTGTCTGAATAGCACTGCTAAAAGGATGAAAAACACAAGGGATGGCAACTCGCCATTTGCAAACTGAAGAAGCCAGCCTATTTTTCCAAGTGGTTTGCTGTTGCTTGTGTGCCGTTTGAATATACTTGTGTTGCTGAAGCTTTTGATACACAGAGGAAAGTTTTGTAATCTGTGATGAAATAAAACGTATCGTGCCACAGCTTTAACCACGATTTCTCGTGACAAAACGAAAGTCTCAAAGCTGTAGAGAGTCTGTTCCTCAAAACAGACTGGATTCAATAGACAAAACCGCTGGGCAAAAACATATTTAGTATGAATTTCAATAGAATGCATTTATATCATGTTTAAGACCAATTCCATTAACACCGGACTGTAAATATTTGTGCCTGGGGTTGAAAAAATATCTGTTATATTTTGCACCAGAAGGAAAAAAAGGTCATTTACAATGTTATGCAAATGACCCCCTGACTCAAAATGTGTTGTTTTTTTTCTTCACAAGGGACTAGATCTATGTCGCACTTTTTTTGATCTTCCATCATCAACCATTTAATTTAACCAACAAAGATGAATTAACCATCAAGATTTCTTTAATCAACCATCATAGAGTAAAGTTTAAAGTCTTGCATCATCTGAAACGGTGCTAAAAAAGAAAGCAGATACATTTTCATGTTTAATATTTGATTACAAATATATTTTTAGAAGGGTGGAGAGGTGATGGTAGTGGTTAGTGCTGTCCCCTCATAAACATCCCCGGTTTAAATTCTATCCTGGACTACACCTGTGTGGAGTTTTCATTCTCCCTCTGTGTGCATGTGTTTCCTCTGGGAACAACAACTTCCTCTCACATTCTGGGGATCAATATCAATAAAGTGAGTGTACATGTGTGCCATGCAATGATTTTGGTTAACGGCCTTGTGATTGAATTGTAATACAGCTAGCTAGAGAATTAGCTGGCAATCATCAACAATGGCGTAATGAGGTAACGGGCTAGTTTTGCAGAAGTTTCTGAAGTACTACATTGCATAATTCATGAGATGAAAGACTGAGATAAACTGCTAGTGTTGCTAGCATATGGTCAGTTTTGCTGTTGTCTTGTTACACATTTCTGGTTTTAAAGGCTGTAATGTTCGTCGCTCTTATTGGCTGCGTTGTTTACAACGCCACTTTAACACAACACATTTAAATAAATTTGTCAATTATCAAATCAACCAATAATGGCACGTCAGTGTGTCAAGACAAAAAGTGTCATATGATTGTTGTTGGTGCCAGACAGAGTGGTTTGAGTGTTTCCGGAGCCTCTTTTTTTTTTTATTATGTCTTTTTATTTATTTTTTTATGTGAAGTTTATGCATGGTAGTCTGAAAATTGGTAAACTACACTTCTTTTACAGAAGCCAGAGGAAATCTTATTTAAACTCACGGGAATAACCAGTTTTCGCTTTTTGGTGATCAGAAAAGCAAAACTCCTTAAACTTTGAGTCAGGTGGGATACAAGAACAGAAAAGTAGGTCTGTGTGTTATACTACACTCATTCACAATAAACTCACCAAGTATGACTTGTTGGAGCCAAATGGAACATTCTATCTGCAAATGTAATGATGACATATGTAAGTGATTACAATATTAGAGCGAATCCATTTTGTACTGCACATGCAATTATCCAATTTCTTAATATCCTGAGAGCATTTTAACTTTGCCTTGGTGGAGATGCTATAAAGATGGATATTAGCAAACAGCTATAGCAGCTAAACAATGTGAACTGGCCTATAAACTATACTATATGTTAGCATGCTGCTTATATAAAGTTTTTCAAACTTACCCTAGATAATCTGGATATATCTGTCTCTCTGTTCCAGTATTCTTGATTATTGATAATAACCGACCAAACAGAGCACATGTAATGAAGTTTGATATCAAGTCACTGTACCATTGTTAAAACAACAAATCTTATCTTGGCCTAAGACTTTTGCACAGCACTGTATTTACTGTGCCATTATTCACCTGGGAACGCAATCTAATTTATACAAACCTGACCACTCGTGCCACAACCATATCACTTTCCAAGATGCTAAATTGATTTATTCCACATTCTGATGGTTTATGTGAACATTACTTCCTGTCAGCATGTATTGGAATGATTTTATGCATTGCACTGCAGCCACATGTGTAGTTAAAGCACTAATAAATAGGCGTATAAGTGACTGTAATTTAAGTGAATGTAATTTTAAATGTAGCTCATTTTATACATTTAGTAGTTTATATTATGCATGTCGTTGTAACAGCAACATGATCAAACATCCAATTGCTGTTCCCTCAAACCAGATGAAACTGAATCTGCCTTAAAAAAATCCTGCAAAGCGAATCAAATGATTCTGACGCATTCATTACCCTATTAGTAACTACAGTTTTATCTCTAATACCATCTTTGATCGAAGGTCAGTCTGCTTTTCTTGATATTAAGATGTAGTCCAGGAAATTATTGCTGTCATTTGGTTTCTCTTTCACAAATTGAAGAGACTTGGGGGTTGCCATGTTTATTTAAAGAGGTGAAAGTGTAATATGACTTGCTGAATTATACCTTGAACTGATGTAATTATTTCAGGGGTGAAGGGATTGATTAAACCAGGCTGAGACAAAGCTATGCAAACCACACCCAACTTATCTATTTGTTCTCAGGGGAAGACCGTACCCTGCCCTAGAGAGGTACGCATGACTCCCCCTGCTCTGAGAGCCAGGGCAGCTGTTCAGCACAAACTGAATTACAATGACTCAGTCACTCAGATCACTTACTGTATTTCTAGATGTGGTGTGTACAGAACGTCAACAGAAGGTTTTACAGAAAAATCAAATGTACTTTATTTTATACAAAAAATGTTTTCAATTATGCAAGACGGTGCTCAGTTTCTCACAGTAGACATAGCGCAACAATTTTGGTATTACACAGCCTCAGGTACTTGGAGACCAGTTATTATCTGTGTTTGGAAATTAACGAATATGTCAATAGGTGGTTTTGCTTTTCCTGTACATCTATGATGCCATGTGATTAGAATGGTGCCATGTCCAGGGTGTACTCCCACCCTGTTGCCAGTGTTTCAGATGAAATGCCTGTTCCCACAGTAACAGATAATAGTCATACCCAGGACCACTCATTAAATTCCATTGTCAATGTATTTTGATGAGAATAAATTGTCTTGGCACTCGCTAGATGTGCTGCCAGTCGAAACAAGTGACAGCCCACCCACTCTTTAGTTGAAGAGCCGGCATTTTGGACTACTGGTTTTACGAGCAACGTAAATTAGACACAGAGCATTACATTTGAAAGATTAAGATCTGACAACAAATTAAAAGTCAAGCATAATGCAATTTATTGAACAAACAAGGGTATTGTTACAGGTCTGCCGACAGCTTCTGGCATAGCACTGCAGTGATCCAAAGCCCAAAAACCTCCAACTGTGTCTGCCTGTGTCAGGCAGCCCCCCCACCTTCATCAGCTCTAGATTACTATACAACTGATACAAATGCTAACACAGATAGCATAGGCTTGTGTTAGCTATATGATAACTGTAACAGCATACATAAACCAGCCAACTAAAGTACCCTAACCAGACAAACACTACTTTACGCTAACCATTCTGGGTCAAACTAGAAAGCTTAAACATCTGCGTGTCTCTTAGCCATTGCAATACAACAACCAAAAACATGCACATTTTAAGGCCATTTCCCCACCCTTCATCTTGCCCTGCCTTTGTTCTCCTCATCATTTAAAGCCATACAAAAAGAAATGGCATGTCCTAAAGACAGTTCATTATGAGACTGGCTCAGAGTGGTTATAATTCTGCACTAAGACACATTTCGGTAAGAGACTTGTACAGGTACAGTATTAGGGGACAACTGAGGGAATAACCAAATTTAGGAAATTGAGGGTGGGTGTTTAAGAAAAGGCGATCATATATAATTGCAAGTATATTAAATTTAACTACAAATTGTTGATCAGAAAATTAGCAAGTACAAATTAATGCACATCTGAGACATGTAACACCATTTGCTTTGCTTGTAATGCTGTTAAGTGTGTTCGTGTGTATTTCATTCTTCTTTAAGACTTCTGAAAGCTTCTGGGCAACATCTTGAATGATGGCAACCCATTATTGCCTAATCAGTTAATCACAGGTTCTCAATGGGATTTAAATCTGGCTATGAACCCAAAATTTCAATGTTTTTTTACTGAGCTACTTGGTTATCACTTCTGCCTTGCTTCAACATGCTGGAAAAAGCATTCTTTCTCTCAAAATTGCTTCTGGATTGTTGTTAGAAGTTGCTCTTGGATTTGATTGTTCTTGTTTGTGTTCTTAGTTTCGAGAGAACCCACTCCCCTGGATGAGAAGCAACCCCACACATGAATGGTCTCAGGATGCTTCACTTTTAATGTGACACATTAGCGCTCACCTTTTCTTCTATGCAAAATCATTTTTACACTCTGATGGGGGCTTTTTCAGAGAATATGTCTTCACCCAAAGTCCTCTGCATTCAACTACACTTCCTGCAGAATGTCTGTCCTCGAGGTTTTTCTTGGAGAGAAATGGCTTTTTTATGCCTCTCTTGATGACCTGATCTCATAGCTGCATTCCCTTTATAAGACGGTCCTGACACTTGCTTGACTTTTTTGGGTGCCCTATAGCATTCTTCACTGCAATTAAACCACTGTTTTTGAAGTTCTTAATGATTTAATAAATGGGTGATTGGGAAGCTATCTTACAAGCAGTAATGTCCTTACCTGTAAAACCATTATATATAATGCTATGATGACTGCACGTGGTTACTTGGAAGTAGCCATGGTTAACAGAAGAAAACTTAAAAGCACAGCTTTTATTTTAAAGCAACCAGTCTACTCTTTTAATCAGTATGACAGAGTGATATCAACTGTCATGTCCACATTAACATTTTCTCCTGAGCTAACAAGATCATCACTGAAATGATGTTAGCAGGCTAGTTTGTAGGGCTGAAATGCAGCGGCTGGAATCCAGTAATTTTTGTGACAAGGTTATTTTCATGATCTTCAAAATCCAGAGTTAATACAAATTGCCAGCATAAAAACTGACGTAACAAACTGTGTGAAAACTGTGCTCTACAAAATACAGTCTTGCAAGAGCCAAGGTAAACAAGTGAGAAAATCTGCTTCAGGTGCATGTGTTCTGAAATGGCAAAACAATAAAGGCACAGCAATATATGTATTTCAGTAGCAGTTTTAAGAGAATATGTTAATGCTTTGGTACAACAAGTGATGTCGTCAGAACGAAAGAATCCCCAAAACTACATCAAGCAGAGATGGGACCTGATAAAATGCACAGTTTTTAATTATGGTAGGAAAAGCCTGTCAGAAACTGTATGTGGATTTTAAGACCTCAATAACCAGAAGGTTGTCTAATGCAGGTTTTTTGTTTAGAAGATGTGCTATTGCTGTTTAATGAAGTGTACATTTTTGTTAAATTAAGCTTAAATTAAAGCCAAGGACTGATGGATCACAATTTGAGTTGCACAGTGTTGGTGCTACATAGATCTGGTGATTACCATAACGGTGAATGTTGTACTACTGTCTGTACTATTTTAAGCATGGTGTTGTTATTGTGTGGTAAGTGTTTTCAGCTGCCACTACTTTTGAGATGCTTTACTGTGAAAAGTGTTTCACAGGCATACATGTACCGCGGCGTACAAGATGGCGGAGACACACGCAGTGTTATCGGGAAACAGGCTTTAATATCCAAAAACGGCAGGCGAAAATTATAATCCAAAACAGTCCAAGGTCAACATACAAAACACGGCAGAAGTATTCCAAAGGGCAAAGGCGAAATTCAGAAACGAGAAACAGGTCAATAACGGTGAGTACTGGCGATAACAATATAAAGAGCTTAGAAACTCAAGTATGACCAAGAGACTTAGCAATGGGGTAGTGTGACTAGGGTGAATATATGTGGTGTGTAATTAGGGCGGTGAATGAGATCCACGTGTGTGCAGTTAATAAGAGAAGGAAGGTGAACGTGCACGGGTGTGGTCTGTTGAGCAGAGCATGGGCGTGACAACACAAGAAAATGCCTTTCGACCTGATAGAGCTTGAGAGGATCGGCAGTGAAGAATAGCAGAAAATCCTCAAATTCAGGTGTGCAAGCATAGTATGTTGGTCAGAATAAGTATGTAAATGATAGATTTTCGTTTTTCCTTTTTAATAAAATTGCTAAAGTTTTTTAAACTCGTTAAATCTTTTTCACCCTATGTCACAGGTTAGGCACTGGCTCTCCTATGACTCTGTCCAGAATTAGTTTTGTTCCAACATGATCCATTAAAGTTTACTGCAGTTCAACCCTGGTGAATGGCAAGGTATTTAACTTTATCCTGAAAAACAATAAACTAACTATATGTGTTTCTGAACGAATATGCTTTAGGTCTGTCACTTTTGGTTGTTAACTGTGGCATCAGCTAAGTGTGGAAATCAAAGAGGACATATTATGACTGAGTTTTAGTGTAGCGATTGGTCTATAGGTGGGCCTTGTTATTAGAGGGGCTGGCTGCTGTTGTTGACTCAGGTTTGATCAAAGATAAGGAAAGAAGACTTCATACTTTGTGTACTTTACAGTTTTTGCACAGAATTTAAATGAAGAATGCACTAGAATTAAGCTGACGATTTCTTTACATACAGATTGTTAAAAAGATGGTTGGCCATTAGTAATAAAAAAAGTATTGTATGCAAACAAGGGAGTCTGTTCTTTGAAAAAACCCTTCATAAGTCACTGATGAAACATTAAGAATTGAAGTATCATTAATTTAGTGTAGGTTTGCTTTGGCTGTGCTCATTTATCTTTGATAAGACACATTTTCTGTTTTTCAACCTAGATAAAATTAGGTACTATGCATTAAAGTTCATTTAATGAACTATGTATTAAAGTTGTTTTAATCATTTGAATTTTAAAATTCATAATTTAGCTGTCTTAGAATCTCAATTATGTAATGACTGAGGTAACAGTACTTACTGCTGAAAAGCATGAACTCACTGATTCTACATTTCATTTACAGTTTATAATCTGTAATGATGAAATAAATTATTTGGTAACATGACAGAATTGTATCCTTTATTCCTTATGTTTATTGTTTAGATCTTAGCAGGATACCTTTACCTTTATCATCTTATTCTGATCTTTTTAAGTCATATTCATTTCCATTCCCTCTTATCATTATTATTCCCTCTTATTATTTTTTAAGTATTGGGAAAAAATGTCATGGTATTCATACTGCCATTCTTCTTCTTCTTGCCTAATCTTTTTTGAAATTTTACTAGAAATGTTTGGTTTGTAATTTTGATTTTAAATTTACCTTGGGTGGTTGGGAATCCACAACCAGGGGTCAGCTTACTTATGTGGCTTAACCCTCCAGCTGATCAGCTTGCATTACTCGCTTTCCAACCATAGTTTGAGGCTTAACAGGCTAACAACTTGCCTGCTCCTGATTCACGATTCAGTTATATGGGAAATATTTTTTCTCTCCAAAGATCACGTCAACCTTCTTTATCTCAAAATAAACAAAACTGTACAGTGAGATGGCTTCTGTTGTTTTCTGTAGTCTTCCTGTGCATGAGTGGATCTTTTTGTTCATTCCCAGGGCTTCCAATCAATTCAGCTGGGCTTCCAGTCAAAATTAGTCCAGTCACAATCGAGCTTTCTTGCTGCCTTCTAAACTTTACGCTACTTTTCCACTGATAATACAAGCCTTTGTACTCTCCTAGGCAACAAGGCTAGTTATATTTTCCTCTACTCCTGCTCACTCATGACTAGGATAGTTTTGTGAGAATATGAACTCATGACATGTTGAATGCTTTTATCTACATCACTTGGGAGCCAATAATAACTACATTTGACTTTGATTTTCTGATGTTGCATCTTTTTTTTATTTCTTTATATTTTGTCATTAATCATTAATTCACAACAAGTCAAAGGTTTTGCTAATGTTATAGAATAAAATATTATGTTATTTTGGTCTGCAGCAAGTTTTAAAGTTCATTTAAACCTGTTGCATTCACATTCTCATTTTGGCTGACAGCCACTCCTGCTCTAAAGTCTTTAAGCTTGCATGGCTTGCAAGTGTGTAATTCACAATCACAGAATTTAAATAATACGGGACAGAACACTGGGAAGCTTGGACAAGTTTTAAATTTGATCCTGGCTGTCACAGGAATCTAGTGAAACTATCATGGTGTTACATGAGAAAACCCTGGCAGGTTGTGGACCAGATGGGCAGTAGCATTTTGCTTGCTTTATATTGAAGCAATGGAACATGAAGTCAGACAAGCACATAAAACATTGTAGTAATCAATTCTAAAAAAAGGACAAGAGCCTGAACGGGAATCTAAGCTGTTTCTGTGATTAGATAGCTTATTCTGGTGCTATGCAGCTAATATTAATGCAATACGGTCAGAAAATACCATTTACCAAAATCACACCCGATTATTTGCTGTGTAAGCCAGATGGAAAGTAAGGCTGGCTTAGTTTATCTAGAAATAGTGTCCTGCAATTACTTACAAGAAGACAGGATAATTTTCAGAGTTTCAGGTGATTGTCACTGCTTATTAATTGTTGCACACTGAATTGGTTTATATTCTCAGAATATCTATAATCCCTCATATTTCTAGTGTACACGTATATTGCTACATTACATATTACATACACATTCGACTGCTTGTAGGCTTAGTTAACTTAATGCTTTTTTGGACAGTAGGGGTTTAAGTGGTATTTCTGAATGCAATTATGTATTGTAATGCATGATAAAGGTTTATTAAAGTAATCCTATGCCCATGTGGTTATATCAGCTATTGATAAATAATCGTTCTTGTTGCAGTTCTGTCTGCGGGATCAAAGATCATGGCACTTGCTCTTTACACACTGAAATTCCTCCTGATTCCTGGAACGATATAATGCACTGCAAATGAAAAAATGTTTTTAAGCACGACAAACTGGAAATCCTCTGGCCATCTGACTTTAAAGAGTAAAAGAGTAAAATCCAGGTAAATGTAAGGAATATTTTAATTGTCCACCCTTTCCAACTTTTTCTGATTTGGCTGTGTAAAAGCCATATTTATTGTAACGTTTAATTGATCTGTCTATTAATATTGTCTGCTACAACAGTTTTGAAAACAGATTACATGTTAGCATAAATAACACAATAAGGTCAACCTATTTTAGTTTGTGAAACAAAATAATTAAGTATAATTGCTCAGTGCTCATCAAATAAATGTCAAAAAGGTGGTACTGTTTGTACAACTTGGGAGGTGAATATAGGAAATGGAAAATAAAAAGTACAGGGTGGCGAGGAATGGATCAAGAACTGATCCCTGAGGAACTGCAGTAGTAATCCTATAAAGTGATTAAACTGAACTTCACCATGTTTCCTGGTAGAGATTGATCTTGTATTTATGAGGAATACCAGGCAAAAGCATAGCCACCAGTCTTCGAGTTAGCAAGATGAGATGAGAGTCATGATGGCATGAGTTTTTTAAGCTTTATGCAGCAATAGAGTGACTGCAAAGAGAGCAATTTCTGTGGAATGACCCACCTTGTGACTAGTCTGGTAAGTATCAAATATGGTGTATTCTTGAAGAAAGAAGGGTAGTTGTGTAAGAACAGCATGTCCTAGCATTTTGGACAGGAATGGAGGTAGGAAGAGGGGTCTCTTTTATTTTGTGTAAACCAGCTTGAAGAATGTTTTTTATAGTAGATGTGTCACTTAAGCCATCTTGACAAGTGGAATAGCCAGGCTGGATGCCTATGATGTGTTCATCATTGATATGGAATGTAGTCACATGCAAAGTTGTTGGTAACAGAGCATATGAGTGGAAAGGCAGCAATTTCATCTCTCTGCTCAATGCATTCTCTAATCACTCTGCTCGCACTCCACTCCAGCATTTATTTTTTCCACTCTCTGCTCACTCTCCGCTCATAAATGAGAGTATTCACTCTCTTCCTGCACTGCTCTAGGTTTTCTGTTTCCTTCTCAGTGTTTGATGTACAGCCCAGCAGTACAGCAGTGCTTTGAAGGTTTTCATCAATAAAACTGGTCAAAATTGGGATGCTGTCTTCCTGTAAAAAAAAAAAATCAACAACCAACAGACCACACTAGTTTGCTGTAACAGGTTTACAGCATATCATGAACAGTGCTCTAACAAGGTGGGATGTAGCCGGGCTGTGCAGATGCAAAATACTGCATCCCTTCATGGCACACATCAGAGTCCATGTACACATAAAGAAAAAGGCATGGTCCCTTCACATTTTGTTGTCACACTTTTTTAAAAAGCTTCTGTTTACACTTAAAGCTAAAGATGTGTACAAAGGACTATGTTAGTTAATACGATGTGTAGGACTAAACACTGGGAAGATGTTACTGGAAATGTTGATCTGATCACGTTTAGTTCGATGTGCACAGTATATGTCCTAAAAGTATCTGTACCTGAGTATTTGTGCCTCTGGTAGCAAAATTAATTGCAGTATGACCGAACAGGGCTGCCTGCGGGTGAGGGAGCAGGGAGAGGGAGTAGTGTGTGAGCGAGAGAGAGAGCCTGTCTGTGTTTGTGTCTGGCAGTATGTTATTGTGAGAGAGAGAGAGAGAGAGAGAGAGAGAGAGAGAGAGAGAGAGAGAGAGAGAGAGAGAGAGA
>JAUZSV010040173.1:0-15265 GCA_034780495.1 Parotocinclus cesarpintoi
ATCTAAGGGTGGAGCGGACTGGGTCCTTTCTGTGTGGAGTTTGCATGTCCAGCCCGTGTCTGCATGGGTTTACTTCGGGTACTCCGGTTTCCTCACACAGTCCAAGACAGGGCTAGGGCTTAAGATATACATTATGGTCTGGATTTGAATAGTTCACCTAATAATCACAATTCAGATCCTGGGCCCTTGAGAAAAGTCCTTAAGCTTTATTTGTTCAGCCCAAATACACAAAATTTAGGGGATATTTTATTACGGGAGATTTCATTTTGAAGGTTTCTTGAAATCTTGAAATAACAAATAATGAAAAGAAATGCCAATAATTATAAAAGTTTACTAAAACCAAACTAAAGCATACTTTCAATGATCTCTGGGCCCATAAGACAATAGCATTACATTTAGCATTACATTAGAAAAGTGTGTAAGCCGTTTACTTGGAATTCTAGATGAGTCACTGGTCTGATCATGTCCAAATTAGACAATAGAAAATCAAATAAAATATATACAAAAATTGTACTGAAAAGTCTTTCTTGACCTATATTAATCTCTGTAACAGTTCTAATATTGCTTGTAGCTACCAATAACATTTCCACAATATTATGTAACAAGTCAAATCTCTTCAGGTCATGACGCAGCATCTTGTCTGGCTTTGACCGTTCCAAAACTTTATATACCAGGTCACCTTTTCAACCTACTTTTCTAATCCCATCTCATTAAGCAAATCCTTTTTTTATTATTACACAATTTTTGATTATTAGCCAAGATGTTCACATATGTTTTCAAGCTGGTCTATCAATACTAAGTCAATTTATTCAACTTAGACATAAAAACTTAAACTGCTTAATCATTTCATCCAATAATTATGACTTGATCATTATGACCTGGGTTTGAGTCCAGCAGGAGTCTGGCCCTGTCTGAAGAAGGTTAGGTCAGATGAGTTGATCATTCCCAGTCACTGCAATAGCAACCCCTATCCAATCTCTGCACCCGACTCCCTTAACCCTGTTATATTTGTATTTTTAATATCTGAATATGCAGTGTATCCTCCAAAATCATTATGGCTTCAGTAATTTAAATAACTAATTACATTCTACCATGAGCTCTTACAAAGCAGCAACTTTTTGTTGCATTAGTGCTGAGGGTAAATGCTAAGGTTCTCTCTTTGGTCTCCCCATGGCAGCTGACACCAATTTGTTGACTATTTATGTTTGCTGGGTCTTGAGTTACTGATGAACCCAGTGCCATGCGGATACCGGAGCTCATGTCCAGACAGCTATGAAGGTCTGAGATATGCTGTGACTGTAGGCTGTCAATGGCAGTTCGTTAAGACAATAATATAAATGAGCTTTTATTATTGTAGATGCAACAATTGAGATTTTTTTAGTATTTAGAATATATATTTGTCAAGACCTGTAGAGCCAAATAAATAAATATATACAAATATATATATATAATAGCGGCCTGGGTCCTTTCTGTCCAACCCATGTCTACATGGGTTTACTCCGGGTACTCCTGTTTCCTCACACAGTTCAAGACATGCGTTTTAGGTTAATTGGTGTCTCTAAAATTGGCTCTTAGTGTGTGAATGTGTGCATGACCAAGTGTTTGTGCCCTACGATAGATTGGCGCCTCGACTAGGGTTGCTCCTGCTCCTGGTCTAGGTGGGCACCGGCTGGCCCGCAACCCTGTGTGGATTAAGCGGAAGATAATGGATGGATGGATGGATGGATGATTGAAAGATCCAGACATATCTGAATATCCCAGAAAGTAATAAGTAAGCGGGCCATTTAGCCTATGTACTAAGGATGGCCGCCATCTTGAAAGCCATCATATTGGATCAGGGCCAAGATTTCCCAATCTAAAGGTGGTCATGTAGAACTTCACAGAAAACCAAAACTGTCGTAGAAATCGATTGTCATGATCAGATTTGCAATACCTCTTCTGGTTCAATGTAACTTTTAGAGGCAAATGACATTGACGATTCAGTTTCCCTCTTTATGTCACTACATAAAGTCAACTGAATATAGCCAACAACATATATTTTATTCATTTGTTCAATGAATGTGAAAACATAAGATCTCAATCTGCCCCAAATAACCTTCACACAAAAAATATAACAAACTAAGTAAATCCCAACAATCCTAAGAGTTAGCCAGCTGGTGAAAACAACAATTTCTGAGTTCACCTTGCCTGCGAAAAGACCAAATAAGAGTTCAAATGAGGTCAAGAAAAAGACAAAAAGTCTGGGACTGCTTGTTTATGGCCTTAAAACCAAAGTACCATAGCTTTAGTTTACAATACTATATAGTTACAAGGATAGGTAGTGTGTTCTGTTCAGATCATGGAGAACTTGCAGACAAAAGTGCTTGCTCATCTAGCTA
This sequence comes from Parotocinclus cesarpintoi, assembly GCA_034780495.1. Taxonomy (NCBI): domain Eukaryota; kingdom Metazoa; phylum Chordata; class Actinopteri; order Siluriformes; family Loricariidae; genus Parotocinclus; species Parotocinclus cesarpintoi. The sequence continues at coordinate 2,379 of JAUZSV010040173.1, forward strand.
ACAATTCAGCTGAAACATTTCTAAGCATTTTATAACCCTGATTTTATATCAAATCAAATAAGATGTCCTCATTCCACCCATTAAGCCAACAAAGCTCTGTTCAAGCTAAGTGGGTCTTTTTCTGCTAACACTTCAGCAGCTTCTCTGATGGTGTGAAACTCTCAACCTATGTGGAGAAGGCATGCTTGGAATAGGATTTTGCGTTCTGATGGTATACGTAGACTGCATGGCACGAACAACAGATATCAACTTTCTGACATGTTGAAGGACGTTTTGGCACAGAATAGCAACATCTGTGGGGCAACCAGTAGAGTGCATTGAGAAACAGTGGAATAAACAAGTGGTTTGGCTTTATCATGGTACTGTTGATGGTTATACACTGCTCACATTTGCACACTGCACTCATATTTTATTATGGAATATTTCCTTTTGAAATATCCCCTAATTTTAAGAGCAGTATATTTTGGTGCACCATTACAACACTACCATGAACCTTAAGTCTGGTCTCGAGATCATAAACAACCGGACTCAATCTTGACCTCATTTGGACTCGGTTTTGGGATAAAGTGGGCTCCAATGTTGTTGTTGAGACCAGCCAAGTCCAATTCACCTATCTGAGGTAATGTTAATTGCAAACTTTTTTTTTAATATCAACAGTTCATTCAAACAAAGCAGTCCTTTATCTAAATGACTAAATAAAACCTGCACTCAGATTGGCTAAAGGGGGAAAACATGTTACTGCTCTTCTCATTCAGAATACTTTTAATCAACATTTACCAAGAAACCCAGGCTGAGATGGTCTTCTACAATCTGCCAAAGACTTTCTTTCTAAGGCTTTTCTTTAGACTTTATTACCATGCATATCTTTCATTCTTTCCTCTCCTGATCTCCTAAAACACAAATGGTACCATTAACCAACATCTCATGTAACTATAAGGAACCTTCCCCAGCTCCTTGGCTGCTACTTGTTTTCAACATAGCTTCTGGGCAATCTAGTTCACACAACAGCTATTTCTGGTGATACAGCACCCCCTGCTGAAGGGTGGTGGTCCAGCAGGTGTTCTGTAAATGTCAGTATGATGAAGTATTGGTTGCACATTCAACAATGCCTAATAAAAGTAAAAAATAAACTATGTACTCATGTTTCACAAACATTCAACCTAGATATTTCTAGCTTATTTCCTCCCTTAATTCAGTTCAGATTGTTTTTAATATTGAGCATTACAGCGGAGATTCTGAACATTCAAACCTGCGTCTTTGAATAAGAGCAGGTCTTCCCCTGGCTGAGAAGAGTCAAAGCGGCATATTGGAGCTAATTTTAGAGTTGTGAATCAGCCTGCCCTTAGCCCCCACTGCAGCTCAGTGAAGGACACTCTTTATTAGAACTTCTGTTGAAGACCAAACACCAGTGCTTCAAGCCTGGAGAATCACTCATATATATTCAAAATGAATATGAAGCTAATAAAAATGATTTCATTTCATTCAGTCATCAGAAAAGCAAAAGAAAAGTAATAGAAAGTTTTTGGATTACGCAAATGAGACGCAAACTCAACTATTGTGATTGAGTAGTAAGGGATATATTTATGGGGGTGAACAGAAGCATGTTTAACTGTACCAGAGTGCCCCCACATTGACTGTTTAGTAGGGTGTATGGTCACCCAAAAGTGCCAAAACACACTGACAGTGATGGGGCATGAACAGGATCAGATTATCCAGCAGTTCCTGTGGGATCCTCTTCATATTCATTATGAAATCTCTGCTCATTTTTGTGAGCTGTCTATCAGAAAGTCATTGTACAATTGTATTATATATGTCCTATCATTCTGAGAAAAGAAGGTGCATTTTAGAAAGACAGTATATTAATAGACGCTTTATAACTCCTGAGCCACTGAATATGGTGACAGAAAGGAAACAGGTGCAGTTTGGACCCAGTGATAGATGTAGCCTGAAAACGCGGGCTGAGATTCTGCAGAGTGCGCATTTAAGAGCCTCTCTATGTAAAAATATCCGCAGCTCATTTTTAGACACTGGGCTCTGCCTGTACATGGCTGTACAGTAAATAGAATCGTTCTCGCCGTCACCTTGCCACGCGCCCCGCCAGCAAAGAGCACAATTGGGTCTTGTTTTTGGTTGTCCTTGACAATGTTCATTGCATTTCCTAACGACCTGCATGTTCTCTTAATAGAGTTGTAATTGGATGATGTTTTTTCACTGTATGCTATTCATGCTAGCATGAGGATGCGCCTGCTAAGAAGGAAATAAGATAAAATACTAAATGATGGAAGTGTGTGTAAATGTTAATGAAGTATTTACCAATTTTGCCAATTGTGGCAAAAACAGTCGATTCCGGTTAATGGGACCACATCGGGACGTGATCGTTTTGGTCCTAATAACTGGCTGGTCGGATTAAACAAACATGCCCTATGTTACAAGACGGGACGTGCTTAAATGTTTATAAAACCTTTATTGTACGATCTACACGTATAGAGAAGGTACAAACAAGAACTACTGTTGCTTACGAACTTTGTTAATTAAAAAATACATTTGGAAACGATCTACAACATAATGTATAGGTACTCAGCATGCAAAGCATAATACTGTAAAAAACAAGTTCTTACTAAATTCCAGTTAACGTTTAAATAACTTATGCAGTGTGATATGATCCGCTTTAACAGTGGCAAAAGTGGCTAAGTGGATTCTTTTTTGTAGTAAATGGAAATGTTATTTCGGTCCAAATAAGCGAATAACATTACATAGGATATAATAGGATTTGTTTCGGTACTTTAGGATTTGAATAAGCGGCTGGTCCCATTAACTGGAATCGACTGTATATACCATTGCTAAAAGGCATTGAAAGGGTGCAGCAATCTTACCCTCAATATAATATTCAGATAAATCCGACTTGCAGGGCCCGAGTTGTCCAGCTGAAACCATTGGTCCAGGCTTAGTTCGGTAACAGACATCAGGCGAGACAGAGGCATGGACAGAACCCCCAGAGTCACAGACTTGTCCTCATCTTTTACCTGAAACAAAGATCAGAAAGGTGCAGGGAAGTCTCGAATTAGTTATATGAGTTATGAGCTATAGTTCATTTTAAATGGAAACACTGGTAATCAGCCAAAAAGCCTTCAAACTGCATTGTGCAAATAAAATTAGATTTCTTAAATCATGGCAAATTCAAGAAAACACTCGTCATCGTCTGCTCCATGCTCCATACGGCATGATGCAAATCAGAGTCAAATGCCTTCAGTCACTCAAACACTTTACCACACATATACCTGCTAAGTCAGGATTGCGAGGGAGCAGAGCCTAACTCACTTTTGCACTTAAACCAGTTCTTAACTTAGATGTATTCTTATCTAAAAAATCTGGGCCACTGCCCTAAGGGTTATTACAGTAACTACCTGAATGTCAAGCTCTTGTTTGCGAGGGTCCTGTATGAAAAAGGTGAAAGCATCCTCCCACACCGGGCTATTGGTCCCATAAGCAACCTGAAAACAAAATAACATGATTCAGAATGAAATCAGAGTAAACGCTAAGATTATATGCTTATTTCCATCAAGTAGTAAAGACTGACCTTGCTTTCTTTAATGGTGTCCTGCACAGAAAGCTGGACCATAGGGCTGGGATTCTTATTGCCTTTCTTCATCTGTATGAAAACACAAGCCATGAATATCTACACAAAAAACATACCAGCATGCAAACTCTGCCAAAGAAAGCAGATGGAAACTCACAGGTAAATCCTGGGCTCGATCCAGATAGATAGTCAGGATGGCAGCAGAAGGAGGATTCGATGACTTACTGGAGACCGTAATGTTTTGGTTCTTTCCAAGGACCTTCACAGTGGTAAATCAATATTAGGTCATATTACAAAAAACAAGGATTTTTTTTATTGCAAAGTACTGGATATTTTGATTTAGCAGCACCGTTAATTTCTGATTGGTGCAGGGGTGAGTATACCGATGGCAGAGTGCCAGTCTGCCACTGGTCACAGCTCTCAACCAGCTTCTCCTTCCTTACCCATGGCTAGTTATGTTTATATGATACTGACCCAGCTAGAAAGCACTTCACTGTATTAAAAGGTGTGACGATGCTTTGCCGAACTCCCAGACACAATATCACCGGGTAGTGAGGCTGAACGTGTTAAGGTGTGGATGTACCACGCTGATGCTTCCGCTTCAGTTCAAATTGCCGTACTTTATTGTGGAGAGACATACCGACCAAAAAAAGATACAGTCTAGCTCTAACTTAATCCCTGTGCCATACCACAGCGTCAGGTGAGTCTGCTCGAGCTCAACCCCAAAAGTGAGACCCCATAGTACACCTTTCCCACCCTCTTATAGGTCAAGCCCCACCCCTTTAATTGGAATATACCATTCCTCTTTCTCAGGGTGTGCCAATGTCTGAGGCTAAGTGATCAATTTAAAAACAGCTAAGCACCTCGCAATATACAACTAACTACTAATCATCTGCTTTACCCAAACACACAGACACACCCTCTCCACCAAAGGGTCACCCAACCCACGCCCAATGGGCAAGCTGTGGGCCCCACAGCCCAACCCAAGGAGTGGGTCATACCACCACAAAAAACACCTTGTCCTCATCACAAAAGGGATTGTGGTGGCCTAGTGGTTAAGGTACTGGACTATGGATCAGGAGATTTAGGGTTCAAATCCCACCTCTACCACAGTAGGGTCTCTGAGGAAGACCCTTAACCCACAATTGGTTGGACTGTAAGACTGTATTAAGTGTAAGTCTCTCTGAATAAGGGTGTCTGCTAATTAATTGAATACATTTAAATAATGTCCACAGACATGCTTAAATTAATGTTTTATATTTTTAAACAAATAACATATTTATGTAACTGAATTTTGAACCCACAATCTATAACTAGGATGAGTCTTAAAACCAAATAACAGTAGACTGATGGTTAAAAACTGACCTCACTGAGGCGATCTGCAGAGGACAACAATGAGAGCCACTCCAGTCTGAGATGAACCTTTCCAGATGGGGCATCCTTCAACATGAACCACTAAAACAGCAGGAACAGAAATCAAAAATCATTGTGGAGTGGTGAAAGAAATGTCAGACTGACCCATTAGCTATTGAAAAAACTAGGGCAAAGGTAAAACATGCCTTTGTTAAAGTTCAGTGAGAAAACTGAGATGAACTAAGTGACAAACGGATAAGTGTTATTTCAAGGAGGAACAAGTGTGAAAGAATAAAAAAAGATCAACCTCATCCACAACTCTAGCTTTCTTTACAACACCCAAGTCCAGCTTAGCCCTGTGAAAAAAGCAACGAAAACAGACGGTTGGGGAAGAGCAAGGCCAGAGAAGGAGGTGGAGTTTGAGAAAGGAATTTTCAGTCCAAGGCTAAAAATAGACATGAAACTACCTCCCGAGAAAATCATCTTGATCAGGGTCTTTATCAAACACCTCCACTTCAAGTTCCTGGCCTGGGACCTCATGAACGATTACCTAACACAATCAACACAAAACAGCAGAACTGCACATACAGGCCAAGCACATGATGCAACACAAGCTTTAACACAAGTCATTATATTTGCAACCACAAAGTTAACATGATGTGTCATTATAACCATGACGTCCTAAAACAACAGCAACAACAAAGACCAAACAAAGTGTAGCCAGACAGTTGCGATTAGTCTAATCTCAATATGTTTGAAATCTAATTTTTATACTTACTAGAGAGCCTTGGGGTTTGTGATAATAAGAAAAAGGAAGGTCATGTTTGTTGTCGTTATAAAATAACAGCACTGTGTAAGTCTTAGGCCAGGAATAGATTAGATATACCATTGTTGTAGCAATATATTATATTAATTATTTAATAATTAAATAAATATAATATTGGCCATACAAAATTCTCCGTTTCTTTATTAGAGTACAACCTGATGCATACGGAGACAAATATTTAGTGCAACCTCGCCTAACACTTTAGCAATATCAGCCCCTGGGAGGTTTTTTGGGATGCCAAGTTATCAGTCTACATTCTGAAGAAGCTTAAAGGAATGGAAGCAGCCAAGTAAGTACTTTCTCGCAAGGGAGCAGGGTTAAAAATCTAAAATATGCTAAAGCTCCCAAAGATTGAAATGAAGGTCAGTGGGAAAGACTATTATAGAGTAATGAATTCAAGTTTCAAATTTTTGGGTCCTATCAACAACAACGTTATATATTCACTATAGCATTGCCAAAACAGCTAATATGATGGTGGCATAATACTTTTGCGCAGCACTTTATAACGATATACAATTAAAACCCCAATTTTTACAATGTGTAACTTTTTACAGAAGCTACGCTTTGTTACTGAGCATTATTTGTGCTAAACCACTGAACCCACAAGAGATCAAGCATGCCTCTTTCTCTCTGTACCTCATACATCTCCCGCCACTGTGGGTTGAGGTTGTTGTCCACGTGATGCGAAGTGAAGGTCTGTGTCCCAACCCTTACCACTGCATACGGGTCTGACTTGCCGGCAAACACACCCTTGATGTAGTTGTCCTTAGAGGCTAGCTTCTCAGCTTCTAGCAAATGGATCCGCACTATTCCCTGTGAAAAAGGAGGAATTGTTATGGCTGAGGACAAAATGTTATATAGAGGTTTCTAATTGAATCACGCTCAGCAAACGCTAGCCATGTTGCATCAATTTAATTAAACTTATTTCATTAACTAATCACTAACTATACTCATTAACTATACTCTGTACCAGATTTAAATTATGTTTAGTTAACAGACTTTTAGAACATTAGTCATAAACTGATCACTGGTTGTGATATTTTTAAGTCACTTTCAGGGATAGTAGTTTTATATGGAATGTGGTAGTGACCAAGAGTGTGTATTACCTAAAATGGTATAAAATTATCATAATAATTAGCATGTAGCTTTTGTTCGTGTGCTGATAGTATAGACTATATTAAATAGTTTTATTCATTAATGCATATATTGCCTTAGGACAGACTTTTTTAATTGCTTGTTCCTCGGATGTCTCTTCTTAAGAATCTAATGAGGAGGGAGGGAAAAAAATAAAAGTAAATCTTTATTTTTCAGCACTTTTAAATTTTTCGAGGACTATGTGAAATCAATACAAGTAAGAAATAAAAAAAAATTGTTTCTTTAAAAATAAAATGTATTTAACCTACAATTGAATTAAAATGAATCTGGAAAAAAATTTCATGAACTGAAGAAAACGGTTGGCTCTCCAACAGAGGGTGGAAAAAGCTAAAAAAAAAAAAAAAAGTTTGTTTTTTTTTACTTCAACCATTGGTGCTGCGGCGGATCCGAGAAATAACAAAAATAATAATTTTATTTCACACAAAGAGTGTGCATTTTCTGGGGTTTTCTCTAACATAAATAAAAATGTATTATGACAGCACCGGCTTCTATTAAAGTGCTAAGCTGGTGAGGTCAGCTGCCATTACGAATGCTTCAACCAAGCTTGCTTACCGGGACCATCTTTAAAAACATTTCACTGCAAGTTGTACACTGTATAATTAAATAAATCTGATTCACTTGAGAATGTGACAGTGTCAGGTAATGAAATCATATGCATTACATGAAAGCTAACAAAACTGCACATTATGATGATATATTATAATAAGATTTCATCTATTATAAAATCTCAGTGTTAATAATGACATAACTAAGTTATGCTACAAGCTTTACATGTCAGTTTGTCAGTACAGGTATGCGCTGCATATCGTCTGTTCACATATACACCCAGGGTTCATCATACGATTCATTACAATTCTTATTATTTTTAATTATAAGATCACATAATAATTTATCCATAGAATACCTTGCCAGGTACATTAGCCGTTGTAGTACAGCAGTTGTATTTACACACATAAAAACATAACCTCTTTAACTGAACCCAAAGTATTCTTAAATACTTCACAGTGTCAGTGTGAGCAGACTGAATGCTGAGCAATATTTGGCTGGTGTTCTGCTCTTTATTGGGGGTTTAACAAACTGAGAAATAAGAAATGCATTTTTGCACAGTCAACACTAGCTTGACTGAGCTTTTTCGATTCTGAGAACATCTCCCCTTTTCCCAAAGCATCAGGGGGAAGTAGCTGACTGTTCATATGTAAATGCATGATGTGTGTGGTATCCCTCTATGTGTATGTACTCTGCAGTTATTAAGTCAGCAGATTTTTTAGACTTTTCTACACTATGTGGTTGTTGTGTCATTACCAACAAGACAAGATGATAAACACTTCAGTGTGGCAGGCTAGCGAGTGGTTTTTTTTTTGCCTGAGAAGAAAATTCGTGCTTTTAAGAAATAAGTGTTAACTGCATCTCAAATTTCATCCCTCTTAGTTCCCTGCTCTAATCTCAAATATCTGCTCATGTCTTAACTACAACAGGAAACACGTTGCGCTGTCACATAACAGACAGTTTATATGTGTTTATGAGAGACAGTACTACAGTACCACATACAGCACTGCTAAGTACAGTATATATACCGCTCACAAATAAGAGGGGATATTTAAAAATGAAATACTCCACATGAAATATCCCCTTATTTTTAAGAACAGTGTAATATGATATTTGGACAACATCCAGATCTCACAGGGTGCAATTTCATTGAACGTATCGTGGATGTTAAGCGATGCATACCTGTACTGATTTTACTGCATGTGCAAGCAGAGAATGTCTTTATTAACAAGAGTCATTAATAAAGCATGAATACACATATGTCAGGAATGATTTGAAGGGCTCTCTGACAGTAGTATAGCCGCTGAACACTGGATTACCCGTGGAAGAGGGGAGCGGAGCGGAGCTATGTGCAGATCGGCCACCAAGGGAATAGTGAGGCGGTTGGGGAGCACCAGAAAAGAGGCAATAGCGTCCATTACCATAGTGTCCGACATGGCACTGTAAATGAATGCAGGGGAAATGGAGCAACACTGATTATCTGTGAGTCACCATTGAAGTAAAGGTGAACTCAGCAGTATATGAAGAATCAGGTGATTCTTGTTAGATGATGTACAAATGGGAAGACACAACAACAACTCAATTTATGATATTATCTAAAAAGCATATTAGAAAACGACTTACTTTAAACCTGGAATATCTAGTAAGTTGGTGAGTCCGGTCCAATTGATATCCAACTTCTGTAGTGGCAATGAAAATTATGTAGAGCAAAAAGAGGACAGGAGATAAAAGCAATACAGAAAAGTGTGTTTCTCAGAATAAGAAAGGGAAAACTCACTGGTCTCCGGATGAAGAACATTGTAATCGCTCCAACAAGAGGAACATCTCCAATCAGTGGCTCCAAAATGACTCTCAGCTTTCCATGAAGCTAAAAGAAAATCTGGGAAATATGTGAGCCATTCTTAAACATATAAAAGCAGTGTTTTTTTTTTCAATTTCCCAGATGCTTACCTGAACTCCTTTTACTCCAGCTTTGCAAAAGTACTTCTTCACCTCCACATTGATCTCCACATTGCCAGCATAGCTGAAAAGAGCACATTCAATCAAATGATTTAAATAGTATATGTCTATGTTTAGGTAAATATTTCCCTCCGTGTAATTAATGATATTATTTTGATGTTAATGGACAGTCACACCTGATGTGTAAGTCCAGCATGACCTGACGCTTATCATGCTCAGTATGGGCCTTCACACCGACCACCTTCATAGCCTGCAAGCACAAAAAAACAAACAAAGTGGCAAACTCTGAACACATTTACATTCATCTGAAAACATAATGAGCACGAAAAAATCAGGAGAGGGGTGTAACCTTGTCTCCAAGGTCAACTTTGGTAAATTTAAAAGTCTGAAGATGTGCATTAGAGGATCTGATGGATGGGGCAATCGTCTCTACGAGCAGCTTCTCCAAATACTGCCCCACAAACGGCCAGGCCTGGTGCAGGATCTGCAGAGTAATGACAATTGACTTCATATCCTATTTTGCATGTTTATAAAAACAGGCTACCAATTATATCAGTATAAGACATAGTCCTCTTAAAAAAAAAGTGACTTCCTGATATATGGACTTGACTTGAAGTTGACTGCTGATCAACTAGTAGTAGTAATTAGTACAAGTAGTAAAGTAGTAATTAACTTTAGTTTTGACTGTTGCATTCCTCTGCCTAGTTTAAACTCGCAAGAGTCCAGCACTGGATAGCAGAAACCAATTTAGCTTAAAACCAGTCTGTGATTTTTTTTGTTCACTGTTGTTATGCACTTTCATATATTAAATTAGTTGAATGATACATGCCATTATAAAATGATGTCTTATTAGTGGGACCGAGTTGATCCTTTTGTGATCTGTTATTAAAGCAATAATGACCAACGTGGCCTTCTGAAATACAGCATTATTGTTCTATTATATTATAAGGCACAGTAAAACCAAGTGTGTCTAATCTGTGAGATCAAATGTGAAATATTCCAAAAACAGAATACCTTTACAGGAACAGTACACATGCATTGAAAATTATCTAGTGTTTACTGAAGAAAGCTTCTCGTCAGAACCATATTTTTAAAACCACAGCGTTTTCCTGTAAATATCCCTAAACCAAATTCAACCTTACAGTTCTTCTGTAAAATGCACTCCGTTATGTACTCGTAACTTTTTAGACAACCCGCTAACATCCTTTCATGCTAAGCTCTAAACCACAGAGTACACCCTTACTGAGAACTGAAAGCGTTTCCTGTGAACAACATACATTCCCCCACTGCACTGGCCGAAACATGTCCTTGTTTCTGAAGAGTGTGGATCTTTAATCATTAGCTAGTTATTCCAAAAATACTTGCATATCAGCCTCATTGAGACTAGATATTTTGACATATCTTTGCACAGTGAAAAATACATGTTTTAGCAGCAATGGGAGATACATCTGTACTCATATTGCTATATTTTACCCATACACTTCATGTATGGTGATATGGTGTAATGATATATATTATTCACCTACTCTACACATTATATCTTACTCATATACTTTATACAGCACATACAGTGGTGTGAAAAAGTGTGAACAAATGTAGGTTTGGATTTCTTTATCCCTTAATAATAAACACCTTCATTTACAAATTGCATTTTGTTTTTACTTGTGTTGTCTTTGACTACTATTTCAATTGGTTTAATGTCCCGAAACACTTAAGTGTGACAAACATGCAAAAAACAGGAAATGAGGACGGGGGCAAACACTTTTTCACACCACTGTATATACTAGCTAGCCACTTGCTATTGTGGGGTTGAAACCCCTTTTGCCTTTAAATCTGTCTTAACTTGGTGAGGTAGAGATGCAACAAGGTACTGGAAATATTCTTCAGAAAAGTTGGTCCATATTGACATGATATCATGCAGCATTATCATCTGTACATCCCTGATGCCAATCTCCTGTTCAACCACAATTCTAAGTAGTAGTTCTCTCCTAGATAGATATTTGCATTAACGAACATTTGGAACAGGTGTACCTAATAATGTGGCAACGTCCCTCAAATACCTCACGAATGGCTATATTTTACTCAACATGACTCTATTGCATGTTTAATACAATGGATTACAACATATAGTCAGCACAACAAATTAATAACAAAACAATGAAACTTATAAAGTACATTCTTCATTGAAATGGCACTACATATTCTATATGTAGACATCATTTTTTTGTCATTTCACCTAAATACGGGTACATGTCACTCAAACATACAATCTCTATGGCTATATCTCAAACAGACTTCACAATGTGTAAAGAATATTTAACAACTGCACCCAAAAGTAGTAACCATGAGGACATTTCATAGAGATCATGTGGCTCAGACAGAAAGAAAAACAGAGAGCTCTGTGTCATGAGTTCGTTACATCTTTCCAATAAAGCAGTGCCTAATTTAATCAGAGTGCACACTAATAAAAAGCTTTGACTCAACTGGTGATGTGCATTGGCTGCTGTGGATATATTCTAATGGAAAGGCTGGTAAGCAGCCAAAAGGCCTTTACATACAGTATGTACTATATCTCTAAAGAATGGGCAGTTTGTGTATAAAGAAAGGCGAGGGAAAATTAGATGAGAATATGACTCAATGAGCATGAAATGCTTTGATATGCAGCAAACCCCATTTAAAATGTCAAATACATGATCTTTCTTTGTAGCTCTCTCTGTAGTGTAGTGGTTAGCACATTCGTCTATCAAGCCATCGGATTTACCAAGCCATGTTTTGGGACTGTGGTAGCCTAGTGGTTAAGGAACTGGACACTGGACCAGAAAGTCCAGGGTTCAAATCACACCTCTGCCAAGCTGCCATGGTTGGGTTCTTGAGCAAGACCCTTAACCTACAATTGCTTGGATTGTAAGACTGTATCAGTTGTAAGTCGCTCTGGATAAGGGCATCTGCTAAATGCTGGAAACGTAATGTAAATGTAATGTAATGGTGGTAGTATCATTCTAGTATCTGCACCAGGACAGCTTACCAACATTGGCAGAACAATACATTTTAAACTATAGTAGCAAATTCTAAAGGAAAATGTCAGCACACCAGTCTATGTATATAATGTTAGGGTTCTTACCTTGCCCCGGTGCGTTCAGCCGTCCTCGCCGGTCGCCATTACAGAGCCATTGGAGGGACGGCTTAATATCCACTATCTTAAATATGCCCAGATCCCGAACAGCTGCTTCGCGTCCTATAAAGCCGTGTTTTTTGGAGCTGTTCAGGGCCAGGTCATCTTTATTCCAACGGGGTTCCATCTCTGTTTGGTTCGCGTGTCTGACCACCGGTGCCCTTGCGCCCTACCGTGTTCCATAGAGTTAGTGGTAAAGTCCGGGGGCTTATTAGGGATGATGGACTGGTATGGGCGGGTAACCCACGAGGTATTTAGTTTGTTAGGGGCACTTTGAGGGTTTTCCCGTTCCGTACCTG
>JAUZSV010040283.1:0-15263 GCA_034780495.1 Parotocinclus cesarpintoi
CGCAAGTCAATGACAATTTGGAGACGCCAATTAACCTAACACGCATGTCTTTGGACTGTGGGAGGAAACCGGAGTACACGGAGTAAACCCACGCAGACACAGGGAGGACATGCAGATATAAAACATCTTTCAAGAAACTATATATATGACCCAGCCCAGGAAATGCAAAATGAAACTGAGACTACATAGATTTAGCCCTGACTATTGTTAAACATCTATTGCATTAAATTAGACACTATAAGGACATTTCATAATAGCATTGGGTTTGTGAGTAATAACGTTTTAACTATTTTTTTTAATTAAAAAAATTGTTGAGATTCATCATGCATGTTCATAACTCCCTAATCTTTACAGCCGTACGTACATTTAAACATTTAATATATTTATCACATCTAACAGCCAATCAAAATATGGTCATCAGATTATAAAGCTGGTGATTGTGCAGCATGGTAGGTAATTCTGAGCTCACAGGAAGATCCTATTCATCTACAGAATTGGCCCAAGTTGGTTTTAGGGGATGATTTTGAGAGCACCTCCCAGTCTGAAACAGGCAGGCCCCCTCTCCTGGTGAGCTTGCTTCCATGATGAATGGCCACCTTTCCGTTCTTCATTGCCCCACTAAATCATGCTCCTGCCATACCTTTTTTTAAAGTCTATGCTGTTTTTAATACCTCGACTCCTGTGGAATAAACCTACTGAGGTTTTGTTCTTAATTTTTGCTAATGGTAAACATGCAAATCCTTTTCAAAGACTTTGTTCTGGAACATTACACAACACAACAGTGTGTGACAGTTGACGGTGTTACAATCAAGATGTTTTGTGGTCAAGACTGCCAGCACAAAAAACGACTACATTTAATGAAACTTGCGCTATTTCACTTTTACCCTATTAAGAAACAGTAAACTTTGGATACAAGAAGGCATGGTAAGCGACAGGCTCTGTGTCCTTCAATGCGGCAAAGCAACTGCTATCCCCTACCCCGACACCATTATAGTATTACAGGAGTAATGATACAGTACATTATTTCAGATATTGCTTTTCATGAAAATGAATTTGATGAGGTCTACATAACATGTACAGCATGGCTGCAATACAGAAGATGACGCCGTACTTTCACCCCTCATATCCCTTCAATATAATGACACTATTCTAGCAACTTATTACCTGTAAGTACAGTGAGCCTTGCTAGAGCTGAAATGAGCCATGAGTCCATCCTCCATCTTCTCTGATTCATGTAGGCTCCACATTAGTGTCATCCAGAGAAGCAACAATCAGCCCAGTAATCCTGAAAAGATTTTCTGTAATGAATAAAATGAACTGGAGTATGATTTTAACTGAACGTTGATCTAGGAATCAAATTACAGTGGACTAATGGGTCTACTAATGTAGCTGCACCAGACCTACATTCAGTTTAATTCATTAAAAATGTGTTTTCCAAAAAAAGTGGATATGCACCCCCAGGTTTAAGGCCCACAGTCGCTAAGAACCACAAGTAAGATTTATTTATGTTTGCTTAATAACCCAAATTGCATTACCAGCTAAAGTGGGATAGGTTTTGAAAGGTAGCCAAGACCATTTCAGCTGCACTTTACACCATGGCGTTCCAAACTGTCAAGGACCTAGTTCTAAAAAAACATCTATCCATTGCCCATTAATCAGGCCAAAGACACACAGCTGGAGCTTTCTTCCAAACACCTGTAAAGAGTAAATTTGGTCTCACAGACACTATGACCTCACGGACGGATAGTCTCACTCAATCAGCTTTGAGCCAGGTGTTTCGGACGTTTCAGGAACTGCAGTATTAGTACTCAATCCTGACTCGAGCACGTGGTTTTAATCATTTTGCAGATGGCTTGAGGGAGAGGACTGGACTATTTACTTTCTGTACTCTGTCTCCCTCTAGTGGTTCTATAGAAAAACGTGGGCCTATAGAAAAATGTTTAATGGTCCCAAAACGGTGTAGATCACAGAAAGATTATTACTATTATTATTATACAGAATACATACATAACATAACATAACATGCATACACATTTTCTATTAAATGTACTACCAAAACGATATTTTACATATTAAATGAACCGTGTATCATTTAATGGGAGACTCGAGCATACTGGGTATACTAAACTGTGACAGACGGGTCTTTATGAGCCATCAGTCATTGAAAGTGGAGTATGCCAGGGGAGGTCTGACCTGCGGCCTAGCGTGACATTCAGGGATGGAGTGCCACTCAGCCAGGGAAGCCATTACACCAAAGCATGATGGATATTGCCCCCAAAACTGCTCATGTGTAGTCTGACACACAATTTTTTATAATATATAAACATCGTATGGTCACTTTTCTTTGAAACATTCCCCCCTGTACTTAATATATGCTTGGATAGCATGGTGGCTACAGTGCTGAGTATAGATACCAATGTTCCAGGCAGGATGGAGAATAAAGAATAAAACATACTTTGAGTCCACTGACACTTACTTGGAACAGCAGCATTGATTGATTGATTGTTCTCTACTGGCATTTTTATGGCATAAGCAGAGAGCTGGCATGCGTTCTCTGCTTTTTCCTTCTTTTACCCAAGCCATTTCACCGACCTCTGAGAATTTATGATCTTATAAAGAGAGTATATTAATAATAGAGGTGGACTTCCATTACCAAAATGCTGGTCAGTGGTAATCCTCATGACATTGGGGAGTGCCTCTAATACAGAGCCATATTTATTGCTAAGTTAAAGTACATACACACAACAGGTGAAAGAATCCCAGTTATTTTTTCTTATGTGTCACCACATTTAATCTGATACGTTCCTAATAATGTGGGCTTTATTTAATTAAATTGCCCCTTTCAGCATCAACGTCTATTTGATATAAAAAAAATAAGGTTACAGCAATACTAGTCAGACACAATCACAGCAGGCCAATGTACTGTAAGCGAACAAATGTCTTATTTTTAATTAACTAGCATGACTTTGGTATTTGGGAGGAAACCAGAGGACCCAGTGTAATTCCACACAGACACGGGTAGGACGGGCAAACTCCACACGATTGGAGTCCAAGGTCAGGGTCAAACCAGGGATTTCTGGAGCTGTGAGGTAACCACAGTCACTGCATGGGCCATTCTTAATAATGCCATTTATAGGCAAAAATATTCTGTTTTACATATTATATGAGAATCAAACATTTTATGGGCTTTGTAAAATTATTGGGGTTTGTGATATTGGGATGGAAATACCAATTTCACAATACATTTCGAAGTTAGAAGGTAATATTACCATTTAAACCTTGCCACCGTAAACAATTACATCATTGTAACCTCATATATGTTTGTTTGTTTCTTTGGTTTTACTTAACGTCGCTATTGGCATCAGTGGCCATTTCTGCAACACACACGGTTAAATCTACACAAGGTTATATCAGAATTAATTTTATATACACACTCAAGTCAATGCCAATTTAGAGTAAATAATTAACCTAACATATGTCTTTGGACTGTGGGAGGAATCCAGGGTACCCAGAGAAAACCCACAAAGACACAGGGAGGACATGCAGACTGCACACAAACATGGACCCAGGCCACTCCACCCTGAGACTGAACCCCCGACCTTCTTGCTCTGAGGCAGCACTGCTACCTACCGAGCCACTGTGCTGTCCATAACTTCATATGCAAAAACTGAAAGGAGCTTAATGAATTAACCATAACATTATAACCACCTCCCTCTAATCTAAGACCTCAGAAGGTGTCTTGTTGCATCTGGTCCAGTACATTCCCCTAGAGAAACTGAAGGCCAGTTCTACACCTCGAACATTTTGCTGTTTCTTTGCTGTAATTAAATAATAATATTGCACATTGGGGTGTACTTGGTCTGGAACAATATTTAGGTAGGTGGTTTGTGTCAAAGGAAGATCCACATTACCAAAAGGACCCAATGCTTCCAAGCATTCATTTGTTTTAATGCAATGTCTGTTTAGTGTATTTTTTACCCTTTGCAAGTAAGCTTTAGAACTGAACACCCTATGACACCTTTAGTTTCAGATTGTGCTGATATTTGTGCCAGCAGTTGTGTAATTAGTCTGCACGAAGAGAAACGTCATCAAGCAGAGCAATGTTATCGTTTTGCCTTTAATCAATACAATCTGATAGCTCGGACACACCAGGCCAAAGTTTAACAGATAGCTTCTGCTGCCTCACAGAAAAAGAAAACATTACCCGCCAATGGTAGGTAGTGCATTGTGTGACCCATTTACCACTGCTTCCGGTGGCCAAGAGAAATACTGCACTTTTGCAAATAGACAAACAATGACCTGTAATTATGGTAAAAAAAAATATGTCTGACAAATTAAGGCAATTAAAAAGAGTGAGTGTGTTCAAAAGTAAGTAGTATCCTAAAATGGTAAATCTGTCTATCGCAAGTGTCTAAATACATTTGAACTGTTTACCTGTCACAGCCCTCCCCTTTATGATTCTCTCTACACTGATAAGAGGATAGCAAACAGACCAAAAGCAAGCACAATCTCAGCTTCTTCTTCTTCTCCAGTCATTAACTGTGGAACAGAGCAGTTTTAGGATTCCTGAGTATACACTTTTGGTCCTTGACATCATGCTTTCTGGAACTGATTTCTAGCCACGAGGGCTACTTTCTATCCAAAAAGTGGAGACTCAAATGAACTCATTCAAACTAAGGTGTGCTTATTTTAAAAGGACTGTTGGGAAATGCTTGTATATGAGAAAGTGGGTTTGAGATACTGCAGTTTAGTAGCTTCCATAATCTAGGCTTTTTGCTGAGGAACACTGTTCCTGTGCGTGTTGGTACCATGAAGATCTTAGATGTTGCACTGGATCTGGATACCGCTGACTATGCAGTGACCCTGGACCCGAGCTACATGATGCTTGAGTTTGAAACCCTGAGAATGCTGCCAGTGGAAACAGGTACGCATGGTCCTCACTACGAGCAGGCGACTATACCTCAATATGGGTTAAAGTGCATTGTTCTAAGGTATGTGTTCTGAACACCCCAGTTGGTGTCACAACTCAAACAGATAATTATGAAACTACTTAATGTTACAGTTCCTTGTTTATTTTTAGCCCACTAGTGAAAAATGTTTAGAATGTTTTGCTTGTAAAGATTGTTTTGAGGCAAAAATTATGCAAGCCATGTGGTTAAGAGCTCTCAAATTTAAAATACTGGATATTTGGAAACAAAACAGGCCATTTTTCATGGTGTAAGACACCAGAATTAACATTTCAGTTTTTTAGTCCAAAAATCCTAGTTTGCTCCTCCTTTGTTATTTATTTTATAATTTCATTCTCTGAAGTCATTAGTTGTCTGCTCTGCTAAAATCAGGGCCATTCTTTGTCAGTTAGTGGAATGTGTCTATTGTCAGTCCTTTCAAAGCAAAGTGAGGGTTGGCAGTTTAATCCTTCAGTTTCAATATCCTCCCTAATCTGTACTCAAATACACTCAGCACATAAAACATTAATCACTGGCAAGCACCTTTCTAAACGCAGGTTGTGTCTATCTTAAATTAAATATGGTTATTGTTCTTATATTACCCAGAGTATATCGCCTAAAGACAGGAAGTGATGCACATATTTATTACTTCATAACAATGTATTTGGGTTATATATTTGTGGCAATCCTATAATGGTCCCTAGGAGTAAAAATAAAATTCTCAGTAGGTGCAGGGAAATATACGTAAATATACTGTATATAGCCTCATAAGTTGACACAGTATGTCCAGAGTAAAGTGCAAGCTGTACTGTGGGTATCAAAAAGGGCATGCTTTCCATGCTACAGTTTAATCGACCACCACCCTTACCACCTGTTGATGCTTACTCATTATTTTTGATGACTTGACATAACAATTGGTCAACTTTTGTTGCATCACAGGACCCCTGAGGCCTGAGCTTTTACTCACAGCCACAGCTGGGCTGCCTCAGGCCACTGGTGCCCTGTGCTCCATCTGCGCTGACAAGGCCACCGGAAAACACTATGGTGCCTCCAGCTGTGACGGTTGCAAGGGTTTCTTCAGGAGGAGCGTGCGCAAGAACCATGCCTACACATGCAGGTGATAGCTTGGTAGTCATATTATACAACTTATGTAATACAATTCATTAACTTAATGCTATTTTTCAACCAAACAACATTTCACAAACCAGAGTGCTTAAAACACAATCTGGCAGCACAGAATACATATGCAATTGTTCTGACTAAGATCTTAGGGTCCATCTTAGGGAACATGATAATGAGGATGATGACAACAAATGGTCGATTGTCCAGGCACAGAGAATGTGATAGAGAAATTGATTTCACAGTTGAAAAAAAAATCATGCCATAGTTTAGGGGTTTAGGGGAAGCCATAGCTGCAGGTCATGTTCTACAAGTGGGACATACAAAGTGTTTCATTGGATTAGTTCTGCTGAATGGCTGTGTATTAGAGTGCATGTGTGGGTTTCTGTCTGAAGGTTCAGCAGGCAGTGTGTTGTGGACAAAGACAAGAGGAATCAATGTCGCTACTGCAGGCTACGGAAATGCTTTAAGGCTGGCATGAGGAAAGAAGGTGAGAAGATTGTTTATGATACTGAGACTTCCCCACTTCTAAATCCAAATCAAATTTATGCCTTATCATTTTTTTTTTCGACCATATCATCAAAAATCAATATCTGTCATATGTTGATTCTCGTAATGATTTATGCAAATCAAGTAAATTAAATAAATAATGTTGAAACTTGTTCATATGGTGTAACAGTAGCAAAATATTGCTGTTAAGTAGTTGGGATGCCTGACATGGAGAAAACATCATTTAATTGCATTTGTATTGCAGCAGATTGCAAATGTCTGTTCACTTTCGGTGCACTCTTTCTGATGAGGGTTGCCAGATGAGACTGTCAAAAATAAACATCAGAGATGAAGACAGAAGCCTGTTATTGTTGTTATACTTGGCGTACAACGAAATTTAGTGCAACACTTTGAGAAAAGGTATAAGAGAGCAGTTATACTAAAGTTTTTGTGGATATTTACAACTTACAGTGCACTAGAGAGGAAAAACAGTCGACCACAAAGTAGCAATATATATAGCTTTATATTTTAAGTAACTAGATGTGCAAAGTGTGTGGAATGTATGTAATAAGACTGCATTATTTTATTTCCCACACCTATTCTACAACATATATGGAGAGCATTTGAATTTCTGAAAGGGTTCTGTAAGGGTGTGTAAAGGGCATATGTGCACAAAATGTGCAGAACGTACAAAATTAGGCTCAGTTAAAATATTGTCATGGAATGCACACCATAAACAATTTTTTGTTATTGTGAAATATACAGTGACGGCCAATAGTCTGTGACCATTGTGAAAATGCATCTATTTTGTATTTTTATCTAATTTAATACATTGTTTTCTACTTCAAATCGTCTACTCAGCATAATCTGAGAAAACAGACCAACTGTTAAAAAAGTAAATAAAGACATTCTTGATATTATCATCATTTTTATATTTCCCTCTATCTAGCAGGGACTTAAATCGTTTGTGAATAATCTGATGATATACTGCTCACAAAAATTAGGGGATATTTTATTATGGGGATATTTTATTATCCTAATTTTTGTGCCTAGTATACATGTTACACCTGCATAATTTCTTACTTGGCTTGACCTTCAAGTGCCCCTGTAAACAATCATTAGGATTTAGGTCAGGTCATTGTAAAGGAAATCCATTAAAGTCAGCACTACTTTGAGGAGCATCTTGGGTTGTTTTTCTGCTGCTGTATGAATCATTATCTTCAAAAATCCATATATGCATTTTCACTGGTCTCGGACGGTTAGTTTCTAAATTTGCAAGGAAAGTCATAAAAGGCTAATCTTTTTTTTAGATATATACTGTACATTGGAATCCAAATAATGAATTCAGCATGGTACCTGGCAAGTTCAAGGGCATAATATTTGCGCTCATTGCAGTCGGTCGCGTAGAAGAGCCAAGAAAGGATTAGAAGATTAGGGTTGGGTAAAGGGGAGTGTGTATTCCTTGACTCATGTCATTACAGCTTTTGATCCAAGTAGTGAATGAAGTAGTGAATGTTTGAGACTTATCTGTCTTTGGTTGCTAATGATAAGCAAAGGAGGATTAACCTATCAGGACATAAAGTGCCTGGAATGGCCCTTTCACATATCAATAATTAACATGCCTGAGTATGGCCAAATATTTACTGAGGTGTGTTTTGAGAACGAGAACACACACACACGATTTTATTTTAGGATTTTTACAGCCTTCATTGTTTATATACCTTTAGTAGACTAGATCAGACTAAGCTTTTGAATCGGTGCTCTTGAAACCTAATATAGCCATCCTCTCTTACTAACTTTTTTAAATGGTTTAATTTAACATAACTGGCTCGTACAAGGACTCTCCATACAACTAAACTTCACTTCACTTCACACAAAAAAAAGGTTTTATATTAGTTTATATTGTATTTTGAATCATTTTTTGGATTTGATTTTATATTTTTTACTATTACAATGTGATTTTCAGATTTTGGGACACATGCTTCTCAACAGTGGGATCTAACTACTCAGCATGTGACCGTGAGAGTAGGGGTTGCAGTGTCACTTCCTAGTCTAAACTAAAAGGGTGTGGTTATAATGAGGCTCAGCCCATGGATTAAAACTCTTTCTGTATCAATAGTGACATGAAAACATGAATCTGTTATTATGTTTTATATGTCATTATATTTATTATATTTATATGAATTATAATTATTGTCATTTGAATTTAGACCTAGGTTGCTCAAGTTTATAAAGCTTTGAAAGACATTGAACACAAAGTCTGCAGGTCCATATCTGGATTGTTATCTCTTGGCAGACACAACTGCAGAGCCTATTACTGATATGTTTTATTTGGGTGATCACCATTAGATCTGATAAATGTTCTAATTGATGCCTTGGACAGAAAACATCATTGTGCTTTCTTAAGAATTGCTCCTGATCAGTGGAGCAATGGATCTGCATCAAAGCCGGTGGGCCTATGCAGGGAACCACAAATCTGATTTAAATCTGAACTAAAATGTGTCTCCCCGGTTCCCTTTTCGGAATTAATCTGTTTTTATAAATGACAGTTAAGGATAATCTTTCAAATTTACACTTATATGCTGATTACACTGGCATTTATGCTCAAAACATAGTACAGGCAGTAGAAAAAAATCCTATCCAAAGCTCGCTAAAAGTTAACATAATGATAATTCTTAATTCTCAAAATAATAAATCCATTGAAATGGTGACCTTAGTATATGGGTACATGGGTAGACGACATGCTTTGTTTAGGAAGCTTAAAACAAAGATTGATTTTCATACAAGTCCTGCTTTTCTTTAAATACTAAGAAAACACTTTTGGAAGCTACTTTTCTACCTTTGATTGATTAAAGCAATAAATTTACATAATTCATTCTACTTAGTCCTGATTCAGAATTCACCTAGTATTTGCATTTGCATTCTTGTCATTGGCCATTCACAAACAACAGCACAGAATAAATGTATCTACAAACTAATATTTGAGAAACATTTAGCTCTTTAACTCTTCCTTTAACTAGTTTTAAATTTGAAGGTTTTATGTTGCATTCTTTGTTTTGTAATCTCTGTACGGGGTCCTTGAGTGACAGAAAGGCGCCTTTGAAATAAAATGTATTATTATTATTTACTCGTCTTGGTGAGAAGTTATGTTGTTTAATGTACACTGGATTTTAACAGATGTACAGAAAACTGCAGAAAGTGTTCATATCAGACACAGAGTTTAAAGGCCTTAGTGAGAGAGATGGGATTGATTTTCATGAGAGGTTGTTGAGTTGAAATAAGTGAATTATGTTATATTTGATATATATGTTGTATTTTTATGTTCTCTATGTTATTGTTTCCTATTTAGGTTCTGTATACTTCAACTATCATCACACATTTATTACTTAGGTCATTTATATTAAAATAATCATATAATCATCTAGGCTGACCAAAGAGGCTTGGTCCTCCCAAAGTTTCTTCCTTGTCACATTTAGGGAATGTTTCCCTGCCATTGTCACCCTAGCCTTACTCAGTTGGGGCTGTGAGCCCATACAGTAGTAAAGATTCTTTTAGACAGTGATCTGTTGTAAAAAGCACTATATGAAAATGTGTTTTACCTGACATTGTGTGGCTGCTCTCTTGGCCAGATTGCTGTCATAAAACTGATTTTGCATCTCAATGTGACTTCCTAGTAAAATGAACATAAAATAGATAAAGTAATAACAATTGAAGTCATTATACAAATGAATCCAAAAATTCATTTTTTTAAAACAACTTTTGTTTAGCAATTAATGTCTTGGGCTTAAACAGATTATAACCTTATCTCTGAATACTTATGTAATATAATACTTTTATGTAATTGAAAACTTCAACTAATAAGGCAGGATGATTCATGTAAGGAAAATCTTACATTTTATATCGAGTTGAAGACTAAAGCTTGGTCATCTGTAAGGGTTGTGAAGAAGCCCAGCAGCTGATGTTCATGGTAGCACAAGAATTTAACCATACACTGATGCACACCAGTACGATAATGTTTAGCTTCTTCAACTAATTAAACAAGCAAGATTTTGACACTAGTGAGCTTAGCTAAAAAAGTGGATACGCAAAGTCTCTCTGAGGCTAAGATAAATCAAAAGCATTAATTCTCACCATTCACTAGACTTTAACTGCAAGTTCAGTTGCTTAGTGTAGTGGAATATTTAGCTGTTATGAATATAATCCTGGTCAACATCTGCAATGTCTGTGACTGCATCGGCCTTATGGTTTTGGTTTTCTTTTCACGGCTCTTGTGCTCTGACTCAGCTGTGCAGAATGAGCGAGACAGAATTAGCTGCCGTCATGACGGCCAAGGACTCAGGACTCTGTCTGTCAGCGTCTTACTGAAAGCAGAAGAGAACATACACCAGGTAAGCATGGGAATAAGCAACACAAATGTTGTGAAACACTAAAAATGTAATTTTATAAGTAATTTGTAATCTGTCTAAAGCCCGGCCCTAGGGTCAAATGTGGTCTGTAGACAGGTTCAAATTGGCCTGCGGCATCACATTTAACAATATGTCATTAGATACTTTATACTACTAATACTATTAATATAAATTTAACTATATCAGTTAACATCGAGGCCACCCAAGGAGGATCGGTCCCTTTTAAGTCTAGGTCCTCCCAAGGTTTCTTCTTTACAACCTTTAGGGACTGTCCAAGGCTTGCTCAAATTGGCATTGGCCCTTAAAGATAACATGATGTTGTAAGGTTGCTTTAAGACAATGCTCCATATGTATTGAAATACATATGACTTTACTCAACAATATATTATTACTATTTTGGAAAGTGAGACCTGCCCTTAGGTATTTTTGAAGGACAGCCCTGTGCTAAAGCGTCATTAGAGTGATGTAAAGACAAGATCAGCCATTTGGCCTCATGTCTCAAGCTGATTATAGAGTATTTAGCTGAAGTGCTTGAGCTTGGAAATGATGACATTGTGCGAGTAATAACAAAGCTTCAGCAGAAAATTAATGAAAGAACAAACTGATGAAATGATTGACTAAGGAGACACAGGATGTTTTTCCATTGGGGTCTTGTTTACAGTTGCTTATGGTAGAAAGACCACAACAAACTTTTTGAAGAATTTTCATAAGTCTCATAACCTGTTCCTAATCCAGTGTTGTGTTTTAATTCTATAAATGCATTGTTGCCTCATAATCTGCATAAACCAGTATTGCCATTTACAGTTCTCATCCATGGCCCCCCCTATGCATGACATCAACATGAAGAAGATCGCATGCTCAGGTGACGTGTGTGAATCCATCAAACAGCAGCTCCTCCTCCTGGTAGAATGGGCAAAGCGCATTCCTGAATTCTGTGAGTTACCTGTGGATGACAGGGTAGGTAATACTTGGGTATGAGCAATTAGAATGTATTTTTTGCATATCTGTACTTCACTGGATTATTTCGGTAACCTAAAACTCCATACATACATTCTTACTCACTACATAACAGGTTTTTATGGACATTTATTTGTCCATCTCATCTATCTTTATTTATATCTCATCCTCTTTTTTTATTAAAGCCATTCTAACTAGTCATTCACACTATTCTAACATTCTATATGACATAAGCACTGAAAATAACAGTGTAAACAGTGCATGAACAAATGTGTGCATAGTCTGCCCTGGACGCATGTCTATAT
The DNA here is from genome assembly GCA_034780495.1 of Parotocinclus cesarpintoi. Classification (NCBI taxonomy): domain Eukaryota; kingdom Metazoa; phylum Chordata; class Actinopteri; order Siluriformes; family Loricariidae; genus Parotocinclus; species Parotocinclus cesarpintoi. Next base: position 12,223 of record JAUZSV010040283.1, read on the forward strand.
ACTCTATGCCCATGTACTGGGTCTGTGTGCAGGTAAGTCTGCTACGAGCTCACTCTGCTAAGCACCTCATCCTTGGAGTGGCTCGTCGTTCACTGCCCTACAAAGATGTCATCCTGCTGGGTAAGTGTGAATCTCATTTGAAAATAATAATGGCTACAAAATATAAACATTAATAACCAGTTATAAATACAAATCACTCAAACAATCAATCAGCCAATAAATAAACTGCATTGTATTGTATTACATGCATTGTGGCCAGCATTAAAGATGGACCCCGTCAAAATTGGAGTGCCCCTGTATGGAAATTAGACACGTAACCCCAGAGTTCAACATAAAATCTAAATTTCTCTGAACTGGTATCAGTCTGAATCGCACGATCTGAGTGTCTTTAAGCAAGGAATGGTCATTTCCACAGCCTTGTGGCATTTTAATGCAATGTTGAGAGTGTATTAAAATATACTTGAAGAAATTATACCACGAAAGGGGATCCTGTGGAGTGCCAATGAAAAGGGTCAGAGGAGGATGTCAAAAATTGCTCTCATGAACAGGAATTCCACAGTCAAGCAAATTGCAGAGAAAATACTGTTCTGTTCCAAATTTGTTCTATAGTGCAAATTTTCTGTCACAGCAGACAGCCAGTTTGAGAGGCATTTCTGTCTAAGGGAACAAGAAAGACGAGCACAATGCATTGATAAACGCTTCCTGCCACGTGCAAACAATTCAGGCTGGTGGAGATGGAGTAATGGAGTAAGGAATGTTTACTTGGCACAACGTGGGTACTTTTACAACTGTGGAAAGGTGTAGATTTATTTGAGCATTATGACTCTCCCAGTTCATCCCTTGAGCTTGACAGCTGTTTGCCATATAGCAGAAGGACAATGCACCGTGCCATAAAAGTGGTAAAGTCATGCACTGAGTTCAGGTTTTTCTGGCTTCCCTGGCCTTCACAGTCCCCAGGTCTTAATCATATAGATCTCTAAGATGAGGTACATTGTGCTGTTCAAAGCATATCAGTTCATCTAATCTGCACCAACTACAAGAAGCTATCCTGTCTGCCTGGGTCAATATTCTTCCAGAACGATTTCCAAACCTAGTGGAATGTCTGCCATGACAAATAGCTGTGGTCAAAGAAGGTCCAACATGTGGCTAGATGGTGTCTCTAATTAAGTAGGAATTCAGTGTATGTTCATTTTCACTGTCCACCCTATGGTATTTAATTTATACATCCCTATATATTGGCTCTGGTGCAAGAGAAAATGATGCTAACAAAGGATGCAACTAATTGGGTAACTTTGAATTTCTGATCCTTCCTTTCAGGGAATGATTTCATTATCCCTGTAAATGGCCCAGAACGGGAGATGTCCAAAGTGGTGGTGCGCGTGCTGGAGGAGCTGGTCAGGCCTCTAAGAGAGCTAGACATTACTGACACAGAATTTGCCTGTCTAAAGGCCATCATCTTCTTTGCGCCAGGTCAGTCAACATGGCCACAACCTCTTTTTCCAAAACATTCCCACAGTTTACACACGCTGGTTTTACTGTGTCTTGTGGAAAAATAATATCTGGGAAGGCATTGGCAAAGGTAAGAGAGTCCTGGGCTTTATTGCCTTCTGGCTAAAGCAACTGATTATAAGAACAGAGCCAGGTCAGACAGAAAGAGCAGCCAAACTGGAGCAGTACTGCCAGATTCTGACTGAGTGAACTGCTGAGACAAACACACATAGAAGCTCTCCACTTCACCACCCAAATATTCAAAAGACAAAACCCTTCACGGTCAGGTGCCATGTAATGCTTGGCAGGAAAGATCCTGTGTTTGTTTCTGAATCTCTGTATATTACGTGGCCTGCAAATCTTATCTGTTTTGGATCCTACCAGACTGCCCAGGCCTGGAGTGTTCTCAGATGGTGCGGCGGCTGCGCTTCCAAGCACACGTGTTGCTGGATGAGGCAACTTGCGAACAACGTGGTCGTTTTGGAGAGCTGCTGCTACTACTGCCCCCGCTGCAGAGCACAGCCTTGCAAATGGTGGAGCAGCTGCAGTTGGCACGACTTTTGGGAGAGGCCAGCATGGACAACCTCTTGCAAGAGATGCTGTTAGGAGAGTCAGCTACAGGTACGAGGTGTTGATACATATGGGAGCCAGTGATTCCGAGTCATGGTTGGATTTTTGTGGATTTATTTTAGGGCACAGGTGAAAGTCAAGAATGTGCAAGACAAGTAATTTCAAAGTTTATTTTCCAAGAGTTTGGGAACATTGCTATGACTGAAAACAATTACATATATTTACAATTACTATATATATATATATATATATATATATATGACACCCACTTGGCTTCAGAAAAAACATCATTCTACATGGTATGAATTCAACAAGGTGCTACAAACTATACTGACAAGGCGTTGGTCTATAGTAACATAATATCATCACACAGTTGCAGCAGATTTCCCGGCTGAACAGCCATGATATGAATCCCATTCCACCACATCCCGAAAGTGCTGTATTATCTGGATAGATCTGTGAAAGCCATTTGAGAACAGTTAATTCATTGTCAATCATGCTTTCACTTTGTTTATGACAAATTTTGCCTCCACCATCCAAATGTTATCTATTGGTCAATTTTGTAGAGCCTATGCAAATAGCAGGCTCAGTTCCCGGTTATAAGTTGCCAAGAGTTGCACCTGGTGATGTCATCTGTGGCTGAGGCCCATCTGCTTCAAGGTTGACATTTTGTTGAAATGTGGTTATTTGAGTAACTGTTGCCTTTCTGTCAGCTCAAACCAGTCTGGCCATTTTTCTCTGACCTCTGGTCATAATAGACAAGGCATCCTGCACATACTACAACAGCGTGGCTTTGTAGTAAAAGAGTGCAGGTACTAGACTGGACCTGTTTCGTATAAAAAATGTGTGGCACATTATGAAGCACAAAAATACTACAATGGAGGCCTGTGGACTGACACATACATATATATATATATATTTAGAGAAATATATATATATATATATATATATATATATATATATTTCTCTAAATATATATATAT
>JAUZSV010040393.1:0-15259 GCA_034780495.1 Parotocinclus cesarpintoi
AAAACTTGGTTGCAAATTTATTTTTCAATGAACAAAGTTCGTAAGCAACAGTAGTTCTTGTTTGTACGTTTGCTATATGTGCAAATCGCAAAATAAAGGTTTATTAAACATTTCATATGTTACATAACACGTCCCGTTTAATCGGACCAGCCGGTTATTAGGACCAAAATGACCGCGTCCCGACGTGGTCTGATTAACCGGATTCGACTGTACATAAAATAATAATAAAATAATATTATATAACCTACATAATATTCGCATAATATGATCGCATTGGTGCATTATCGCCCCCGACTGGACTGGATTACGTGCATCATCTTTGGATTCATAGGCAATTGCTTAAATTGTTTGAGTAAAGAGGCGTTCAAATTCTGAGGTTCCACTGTACAAGACTGATTTCCCAGTACAGTACTTGTAGGAGCCAGTAGCAGATCTTCTCAAAGCCACACATGAAATCGCCACAATATATACAATAAATATTAACAAATGAATTAATTTTTAAAAAATACAAAAAATGAACACATGAACTTCAAACAACATAGGTTGTCTATGTCTCATATCTTCATAACTACACATCTACTAAGAGCAATAACCACCACAGTAACAACATCAGCACAGCTTTTATTTCACATCTTTAACAACAACAACAACTACAGCACCAACACGGAGCCAAATAATGAATGAAAACACAAGGCCTAAATAATGTTGACATTCCAAATGACCCAACCTAGTCTCAGAAATTTATCTTCAAGGATCATAATTTCAATAAATAATTGAATGAAATCGAATTACCACATAAAATCTAATTCTGGTCTGCCTTATATCCTTTAACTCAGAATCATTAAGAGCAACAACCACAAGAAACATGAAGACAAACAAAATGAATGAATGAATTCATAAATCTATTAACAATTCAAAACACAGGACCTAATCAGGATACCGATCCAGTAGACCCTCTAAGCTCTCAGATCTTCTAACTTCCTCACATTTTAACAGCAGCATCTACTGTATAACCACAGTCTATGAATGAATAAAGGAAATAATTAATTCAGTGACCACATGAATCCAGGTGACTCACTTCACACCTTTAATGGTAACAACCACATCTGCTACAGCAACACCAACGCAGACCCCATAAATCAAGTCAAACCTCCACCGGATCCTCACCGGTAAACCTGCTGCTCGAAACGGGGTCTTTCTCTCGCGTGTCCTTCTCTCACCCGGTCATCACGGGTAGATGAAGCAAACAGACCCGGACACTGTTGATCATAAAGCCGCTTCGATCCCGAGACGAGTTCCGAGACGCATAACGCAATATTCGGTCTGTTCTGTACCAGACGCGCGCGCGCCACTCACCGAAGCTGACGGACTTATCTACATGTCTCCGTGTCCTTTCCGGGCTCTCCGGTCATCACCGCGATGCTGCTGTTCATATCCTCCCGCGTGTCTTTAACCTTACATCCCGGTCACATATCCACCGATGAGGCCCAGCGAGCGCGGACCGACCCAAGATGCTTCGGACTGCGACTGACGGCGCGCGGCGTTTACCGGGAAAACGTCACCGTTCGCCTCCGCTCGCGCCCGCCGGTGTGTGTGTGTGTGTGTGTGTGTGTGTGTGTGTGTGTGTGTGTTTGAGAGAGGGGGAGAGAGAGAGAGAGAGAGCTTCTGTGAGAGCTATTCAGAGAGGGAAGTGATGGATGGAATGAATGATGGGCTGAAGAACATGCTCAGAAATGAACTGGTGACTTGGGATGATGTATCGACGATATATCGCTTGGGATTTGATACCATGATATTATAAACATGTATTATTTAAAGGCAATAAAACATAATACAATAAGAAAAGGAATAACTGAATGAATGAGGTGCGGTGCGTTAAGGACTGTGTGTTTCCTCCAGGTACTCCCACATCCCAAAAACACTGGTTAACTGTCATCTCTAAAGTGTCCAGGCGTGAGTGAGGGTGTGCCTTGCGATTCATTTGCACCATGTCTAGGGTTGAGTCCAGCCTTGTGCCTAGTGCCTTGTGCTGCTGGGCAGCCCTGTGACCCTGAAATGGATTAAGCATGTTGAAAAAGGTGAAGAACTGATAAAACACATTTTGACTAGACTAGAGTCTTGGACCTCATCATTATTTCTTAGTCTCTGTGTTAGAATACAATCAGAAGATATGACTATACAGTATTAAAAGAAGAAAAAGATGAAGAAGAAGAAAAACTGCTTCTACAGGTTGCAGTGGCAAGTATTAAGCGTGAAATAGCAACATCTGGCATTTTCTTTAAGTGTTCAAGTTCAAAGAATTTACTGTCATTTGCGCATTCAGGAAACAGGTTGCTCCTCGCCAAGAATACCTAATAGTGAGAGAAAATAAATTATAGCTAACAAATGTGATAATAATAACTAAATAATATAACAATAAGAAAATATGCCAAATTGACCTTTCTACAATCTGAAACAACTTGATCAGGACCATTCCTGTCCAAGATACGCACAAGCTCTCAAAATTTGGAATGAAGATCAGTGGAAACGTGGTATTATGGTTATTATGATATCCAACTTTGACATTTTTGTTCGAGGATCAACAACATTCTATATGGTCACTGCACCATGGCTAAATCAACAAATCTAATGGCCACCTAGGACTTTTGCACAGTATTGTATTTTTTTGTGTATGACTGGCAACCAAAGTGTTACGACGGGATAAGCTAGAGAAAAGATTTTTACTTTATGGTCCTGAGAGACCATAAGAAAACTGATCCGTCAACGACCCGCTGTGTTGTTGGACTACTCTCAATCCGGCCGTGACATTGGGATGTTACGGGAATATAGTCCAGAGTGGAAACCGTGTCTCTGCACTTGCTGTCCCACTCTGCTAAACACCATTTATCTGCACCGCCTGACAGCCTATGCCTACCCCCAGCCTTCAACAGCTCGTTATGACCAAGAAGCAATAAGAATATCTATAGCACTGTAATGCCCCAGCTCCAGACCTCCTACCCTATGTTGCTCACAAATTAATTCGGGACAAAGAAATGGGGGAGGAATTTAACATTATTTGAGGAAAAAACAACTGACCTGATATAATCCAGGTGAATAAGATTTATCACTCAAGGGTTCAGCAGTAGTAGCATGGCAGTGCTGGGACTTGAACCCTCAACCTTTTGTGTGTTAAAGGTGTTATTTCCATTGGCAGAACTGACACTCATGTCTACGTTCTCAATTGTGAACAATTCATATTGTATCTGGAAGTTTACAATTACAATTTAGAGCTGTGCTTCAATAACCCAGCGACTTTGATCGATGGCGTACGGTTTCTGTATTGACAGATGAAAATTAATTACAGACTAACCATATTAATCTATTCGCCAAGAGTCCTGGTTCAATGGAATAGATGCTACTAAAAATTCACAGAGGCAGCACAGTGGCACAGCATCGGAACCTTGGGGTCAAGGGTTCGATCTTTAGCTGCATCTCTGTAATTCGGTATTATCTGTTCTGATATGATCTTTTTACAGGTTTAATTCATGTACTTAATGTACTTCAGCCGTTGCTGAGTGAGTCAAGGTCAAGTCAAATGTTTAGTGGAACCTAAGAATTCTAAAAAACACAAAAATTCTAAATCAATCACCGAATGGAGCGATCTTCCAAAAGATAATGCACATAGTCCAGTCGAGTGGGTGGCGATAAAGCACCAATATGGTATGCCAATCGTCATAAAACATAAAAGAAGAAGAACTAGGGTATAATCATAGGCATATTATGTATATTATATTGAATTATTTGATTGTTATCTTATTATATTATGTATATACACAATATATTATTTTACAGGTGCCATTTGAAACTCAGTCTCCTCAGTCTCAGTGCCGCTGTCCCAGTGATAATACACAAAGGTTTCAATACATTTTCCACTTCTTATATGCATTTATTGAGTAATGTAGTACATTCCATTTCATATTCGTGTTTTTAATCATTAATAACATATGAACATTTTGGGTCAGGAATGGTTTAATCATGTTTACATGACTTCTTATGGTCAAATTTAATTCCCGCTTTAAACAAAATGGTCACAACAGAAACCTGGAACTAATTAAATTAGAATTCTGAGGTTCCCCTGTATGACGATGGTACTTTTTCTTCAACAAAGCACTGTCTAAAAGCAGCTTTTCATTGGCCTAGGTCCACAGACCCCAGGGGAGAAAGGAAAACTTTCTAAATGTTATGAAGAATCCTTGGGAGGACCAAGACTCAAAAAGGGAAGCAACATCATTGGACAGCCTATATGACACAAGTAGGAATTGAACTTAATTACCTATAATATGTTTATAGTAATAGTTCTCATAAAATAGAGAACATATTAAATAAAATGAATGATGTGTGGTTTATCAGTTCCACTTACCATTATCATTTTACAATTACAGACTATAGTCCATTTGTTGCTTTATATACTTTGTTCATCCCTTTCATGAATGATCAAGGATCATTCGGAATTATTTTACAGAACCTCCATAGGACCGGCCCAGCTCTGGTGCTATTTGGGTCGTAGATCAGCATAGCAGTGACACTGACCTGTTGGTGGTGTGTTAGTGTGTGTTGTACTGGAATGAGTGGTGCTTTATTAGACACACTGACCGTATTGTTCTTTTTCAGCCTACAGGTTGCTGCCTACAGGACGCTTGTGGTTGGACATTTTGGAAGCTGGTGGACTAATTTCAGTCCAGCAGTGACACTGAGGTGTTAAAAACCCCAGCAGCACTGCTATTTGTGATACACTTATATTTCATTGCCATGCATATATAGGGAGGATATGCAAACTCCATCTAGGCATCAACCAAGCCGAGACTCGAACTATCCCACAGAATACAGGTGGGGACGATGCATTTTTTACATTTCCACCTTTGTGTATGAACTGATGAACCGATATATAGTGCATTTCCACTACCGTAACGTGTCAGAATGGCCGAGCAGTCTAAGGCGGCACACTTAAGGTTTGGTAACCTTCTTCATGAGGATTCTGGTCCCTGTATGGAGGCGTGGGTTCATATTCCACTTCTGACAAAATGTTTGTAGGACTGTGGTAGCTTAGTGGTACTAGACTCTGGACCAAAAGGTCCAGGGTTCAAATCCCACCTCTGCCAAGCTTCCACAGTTGGATCTTGAGCAAGACCCTTAAACCACAATTGCTTGGATTGTAAGACTGTATCCATTGTAAGTTGCTCTGGATAAGGGTGTCGGCTAAATACCATAAATGTAATCAGTCAGTCGGTCAGTGAGCCTCTTCCGGCACTTCTTATCCTGTGGCCGAACACAAATGGTGCATAAGGGAGCCTCCTTGGCCTCCATCAGAAATGTATTCAATATCATTCAGCATGTTTGGATCCTGAGCTGTAACATGGACCTTAATTCCCCAGAGTACCTCTCATCCATTGCATTCTTATTAAACCTGTACGATGGATTACCTTGGGCTGGCCATGAGCGGCAGATAAAGACGAAGCAGCGATGTGCTGCGAATGTATTATTGATTTGAGAGCATCAGGGCCTTTCCCATCGTTCAGTATGCTGAGATGAAGCTAGTTAGAAGTCCACTCACATCAGACTACAGATCTTTCGCTCATCTCATCGCTTCACGACAGCTTTTTTTGAAGTGTGTTCCAGAAGTGTTTTTTTTTTCAGGTCATAAACTACTCACACACCTTCACACATAACTTTGCATTAAACCTAAATGAAGGTTTCTTCTCTGTTGGCCATCGATCACTAGCTTTTTGCTCACGTGGTTAGCCTTCACTCACTAGATTAGCTAGCTTTTATTTATAATGGGATTTTTTTCAGATTATTGTACATGCTTTACTTTTCTTGCCAGGTTAGCTTTTGTGCTCACTAGGTTTTCTTGCTTTGTTAACTTTAGCTTTAGCTCACTAATAAGATTTGTTTCCATATTTCAGACTAGCTATACAGGGTCTCAATTTGAAAGCAAGTCAACCATAGCAGTGCATACATGTGTTTGTGACATGATGACTAACAATTTGTTAACTTAGTCATCACAGACTATTAGGTAATGAAATTATTGTTTGTTTCCGGTGACTTAGAGCTCCTTTCATCCAACATAGACTAGCAGGGAGTAAGTGTAAGTGTCCTTCAAATCACAATACCGCTTTCAAAATCTAGAACAGCTACACTCTATGGACAAAAGTATTGGGACTCACTTCTTAATTACTGAATCTGGGTGTTTTTACAGTCCCATTGTCAGGTGTGTAAAACCAAGCATGTTGTCATGCAGTCTGCCATGCCAACATTTGTGAAAGAATTGGATTTAGTAATGGGATGCCATAAAAGCTCCTTTAGGTGTAATGTGCAGATGTGCCAATGCTTTTGTCCATATTGTGTGTATTTAGTGTAGTATTGAAGACATTATAAAATGTTCATTTAAAATATGAATCAAAAAGATAAATTTTTAAGTAATTTGCAGAAGATGTTATAAATAGGAACACTCTGATCATGTGTTATGCTGATAGCGATCACCCATGAGTGCCGATCACATTGACTGGCTGTAATTTTTTTCATTTAGTGCTACTGGCTACATGATCTGGACAAAAACAACAATACAATTATCTTAGACAAAAACTGACTTTTTCCACGAGAAGAAAATACAAAATACTAGCAGGCACAACTATTCACCACTGAAAGAGGCTGGTCAACTAATCCAATGAATTCAATTATTTTTTTGCGAGTTATTTGCTTAGCCTTCTGACTGTCACGCTTATAGGGGCGAGTGTTGGCGAGTGTGGGCTGCGTTAATTATCGTCTGACTGTTGCTGCGAAACTGTGAAGGTGCCTCTAGCAAAATATTAAACTTAAAAGTCCTAATGTCACTGATTTCCATAATGTGACTGCATTTCACAAACACCAGGTCCAAGTATTAACTCCCAATGAAAACGTTTCCCAAAATAAATTTGATAATATCTCAGAATAAATATAGTGCTCAAACTTCAAAAAGTAGCTCAAGCAGCCAAGATTTGACAGAGATTTCTGAGAGACATTTAGGTCAACATCAAATGCTTCGATCGCGGCTCTGACACAGATGGGAGCTGAAAGCAGCAGGAAATGAAACGAGCAGCCGGCTTCTCCACAGGTCTCAAACATTTCCCTCGGCATCTCCCGTGGCTTTTAACAATGGTTAATACACACAGGTCACACAACAAACATGTTAGAGATTTAGGATACTTGAACCAAAGATTAGAATCAAATAAACTGTGAATTTACTACTGGATCAGTATGAATGAATTTACTTCCTATAGGGGACATATAGAGTTTGAAGTAATTAGTTAGTGGGAGTCTTTCAGGATTGGAAATCACACCTCCAGTCCACGGATCATTACCACAGGGACACCCCCGGGCTATGTTGTACATTCTGCACACCCTGTGTGTACTGTACTGTGTACTGTGTTGCCTCTCGCAGTACCAACTGCAGGAGTAACGCCTTCTGAAATTTGCGGATGCCACCGCAGTCTTGGGTCTGATCACTGGGGGTGATGAGATAACCTACAGGACGGAGGTGGTGAATCTAGGGTTAGCACGGTGTCATGACAACAATCATTCCTTAAAGGTAGACAAAGTAAATGAGATGATTGCGGACTATTGGAGGACAGCGGAGCAGCACCAATCACTGCTCATTCATCAGACAGCAGTGACGAGAGTGAGCACTTTCAAATTTCTTTGAACTAAAATCCGCGAAGATCTCACGTGGTCACAGAACACATCGCAGCTGGTAAAGAAAGCAAAAAAACAGCGACTGCATTTCCTGTTGAGACTCAAGAATGCTGACATGCCAGCCAGAATTCTGAGGAGGAAAATGGAACTGAGGAAGTGCATCACAGAAAGCATTCTCACCTGATGATTTGAAAACTGCTCTGCCCAGGCATGGCAAACATCTACAACGGGTGGTAAGGACAGGCCAGACCATCTCAGGAATGGCCTTCTCAATACTAGAGGACATTTACCACTTCTGAGCCTTAGGAGCACCCACAAGATCATCAAGGACAATACACATCCACAACACAACCTCTTTACACTGCTCTCATCTGGCAGATGATACAGGAGTGTGAAATCAAGGACCACCAGACTACGGAACAGTTTCTGCCCCAGGCCATCAGGGCTCCGAACACCTCTCATCTTGGGCTCTCCCCCCAACCACCATCTCACCTTATGCTCCTCTGACATAGCATCTGGCCGATAATGAAGTTAATGCTGATTCATCTCTCCCATGAGACGACTGTTAGAACGTGCAGACATACAGACTGTACAGACTGCCTATTTGAACAGTTTGCATATTTTGCACAGCATGCTGGTAATTATGTGTCACTCATATAATAAACTTTAACTTGACATATTTAAGAATTATTATTATTTTGCTGCGATTGCCCTGTACTGTCATTTGCACTCATATTGCACAGTTTTTACTATAATTTGTTAGTGTTGTTTCTGGGATGTACTGCAGACTAAGAATTTAATAGTACAAAGTACACTCTAACTGCTTGTTTTTGTGCATATGAAAATAAACTCTTGAATCTTGAAACATTTTATTACAAGCAAACAAGTAATTCATTCATTTTCATACCTGCTTAAGCTTTGATTGGGGTCATGGAAAAGACGGTACTTAGTTGGCAACACAGGGTGCAAGGGAAGAAACAACCCAAGACATGGCGCCAATCCAATATTTACATTTACGGCATTTAGCAGACGCCCTTATCCAATTAATACAGTCATACAATTTAAGCAATTGTGGGTTAAGGGTCTTGCTCAGGGACTTAACCGTGGCAGAGGTGGGATTTGAACCCTGGACCTTCTGGTCCAGAGTCCAGTACCTTAACCACTAGGCTACTACAGCCCCAATTCAACCAGTACATGGAGAGATAAAGTCAATATGTGGGCGGTTAAGTTAGTAGAGCAAATCTGCAATCATCAAAAAATGAAATAGAATTGTCATCTTTCTAATTCATTTATTTCTAATTCCTTGTATATATATTCATTGAAATACTGATATAACCAGTGCTTAATGATGCTCTTGCCCTTTTACCACCTCCCTGGTTATTATAAGTCTGCTAAATGACCTGAATGTAAATGTAAAAGTAATAATAAGAACAAATACCCAATCACTGAAGGAAGGCAGCAGCGAATGTCAGCAATTTTTAAAGATTCCACAGATCACTCATGAAATCGATGGTCATAGTATCAAAGTGTGCTTCAAATAAAATTCTGATGAGGCACAAATCAGCCTTGAGGAATGTTGTGTATGTCTCTAAAGAGGGGGGGGGTCTAATACACCACCTACTAGCTATGTACACTGAATGCCTTCTTAACACCTTGTACCTCAGTGATTTCAAAGCAATTCACACCAGCAGGTTTCAGTCTCGATTGAGCTTCCTGATCTAGTAGCTGTGAATGTTTTAAATACCAGTTGTGTTTAACATGAGTAAAAGAAGCATCTTTGGTGTCAATATTAGTAGAAATTCAACTATAGCTACTGTAGGTAGGGTGTAATTTGATTGTGCTTTGTTACTTGACCTTATGTCATACAAACAACTGAAAAGTCATACCAAGCGAAATTGGTATTCAACCAGAAATTATAGGACATTTGTTTGCAGAATTAAAAACTCAAGACAATCAGAAAATTACAACTTCTGTAGACTACAGTGGTAAGTATTTAGTTTGAAGCTTGATCAGGATTGGTCTTCTTTGAAGGGGAGCATCCAAAAAACCACTTTGTTGGGGGAGTCACAGGAAATACTGCACTTTGCCTACAGAAGCCATTATGTTCTGATAATTGTGTTTTTATATTGTGTACATATTTCCTGTATTTGTTGTTTGTATCTATTTAGAGGGACAAAGAGAGATACAAATAAATAACAATATATATAGTCTTTATATACTGCTAACGAAAATGAAATATCCCCTAATTTTTGTGAGTGGTGTAATCACCATTGCCACAACCAACAATCAAATGGTGGCTTAATATTTTTTTGCACAGTACTGTATGTACTGTACATATATAAATACTATACCACACATTAAGCTGGGAGTAATTTTCCTGTATAGAATCTGAGACTTGTTTCTCAGCATCATGCCACAATAAGCCCATTTATTAACTGAATATGTACATTATCACAGTGCTGTTCCATGTTGTGTACTTTTGTGTACTTCGTCAGCTATTGTCTTTACTGCTTTCAGCAAGCCAGATAGGAAACGGTTTTCTTTTTCACTCACATCACTGAATGCGGGTTTGAGAAATACAATTTGACTCAAATGTACATAAGCAATATGAATAAATATTGTTTTAATGTGTCATTATTATATAAACCTTTTGAAGAATTCACTGCCCCATTCATTTTTCTCCAACCATATTGCCTCCTGCATTCCTTGTCCCACAAACCTCATTTAAATTTGATCATTTATGATGGATGCCCAGCACCAACTCTGATTGAAAGCCCTTACTGATAACCACATCATTCTAGATCTCATTTCAGAGAAATGGTGCAAGCATATTACCATCTGACTTTCACCAACCTCGTAAATAAGGCATGGTCCCGAACTGAACCAGAATCAGGGAGACAGATGGCCACCGATTTATACCGAGATAAGAAATATTAAGTAGAATGGTGGAACATATTAGAGGAGGTCTGAGCAAGAGCCAGAAAGAAGTGAATCTTGGTTTAAGCCAAAAAGACGGTTTGACATCATACAGGTGCAATCTGTCAAACGGACAGCTTCGTAGGAAATGCGTAGGAGACAGAAAGATTGTGTTCCAAGCAGCATTAGACGATTCTCTTGATGGTAAAGTGATGGCACCTACCATGAGATGAAGACGTGCGCCGTGCAGGAAATTACCATCAAAAAGAGGCGACACTCAAGCAACTGCTGGAAAGCAAGAATAAGAGATCCCAAGAGATAAAGTAAACGAACATAGATGGAGAGCCAGATTCAGTAGTAACAGCATCAGACAGGCAGGATAAATGACAGGAGATGTAGCAGCATAAACAGAGTGATACATTCAGGGAGTGGAAGAAACTGTTTTGCAGTGCAGTATTGCATTTTAGTTTCAGATTCATCGACACCAACTAAACACTAATGGTTTAAAATAGGATCATTTTAAAACTCTGTCCTGCTACAGCATGTAATCCTTTGAGGTTGCAGGATTTTTTAGTCAATCTCTATGCTAAACTGCTAACACAGAGTTGGATGCCAAGTTCAGACTTTTTTTATTGCTGGTTTCGCGGATCTGCCGACGATCATATTTGAAGAATACAAAAAAAAAAGAAAAAAAAGAAAAAATTGTGGTATTTCGTGGATCGGCCGCAGTACTAATCGTTAAAAAAAAAAAAAAATTATAAAAATAATTTTTCAGCTTTTTCCGCCCTCCGGTGGAGAGCCAACGGTATTGTCCTGTACATAAAATTTTTTTACAGATTCACTTTAATTTAATTGAAGGTTAAATTAATTTTATTTTTAAATAAAAAAATATTTTGATTTCTTCCTCCTTCCTTGTAATGATTCCACATAGTCCACGAGAAATTGAAAAGTGCTGAATATAAAGATTTATTATTTTTTCCTCCCTCCTCAGTAGATTCTAAAGTAGGGACATCCGAGGAACAAGCAATTAAAAAAGTCTGGGCTTATGGACAGAATGTGTAAAAAAGAATCTGAAACATGAGCAAACAATACCAACAGACATAGGGCTAAATCCATAATGTTAATCAAAACAAGAATTGCACAGCGGGGCTAGAGGAAGAGTTTTAGGCCTGACCCTAACCATTAGATAGAAAATTCCAGATTTCCATGATCAGGCATGGAACTAAAGCTTCAGCAGTGTGACAAACTCCGTTTTATAGCACTGGGTTCAAAGTGTGATCTGTTTTTTGTTTGTTGTTGACAGTCTACATATAATGAGATATACAGTTAAAATGATACAGTAAGTTTACAAATACAGCGAATATTTATGATATAACTATGTCATGTCTGTCTCTTTTGATTTTCAATTTTCCCCTGGCAAGCAATACGCAGTATATAATAAACTCCTCTATTTACGATATATTTGACTTACGATGTCTCCCTATCATAAATCAGGGGATAACTGTATATCCAAGTATACTAGGTATAGCACGTCTATGATAGATGGTGCTGAAAAAACAATACCAGTACTTCTATACCTACATGATAAATAACACACACATGCACAATAACCCCAGATTACTAAGGTTTAGTGCTCTTTACTGTAGTCTTCCTTATTGTAGAAGTGGCTAATTCTAGAAAGTTGCATTTTCAGCAGATATTGTCTGTACTAAAAATAAATTTGATGTTCTGCATATATTTTCTGTTAAATCAGTGTGACATCTTGGAAGACGTACATTCCCTTCAGCTCAGCTCAGCCCAGCCAGTGCTCTTGACTGGACAGTGAATTCAGTGTGTGTGTGTGTGTGTGTGTGTGTGTGTGGTGACTGCCTAAATACTCATGAAATCCCAAACGGGGAAAGCGAGAGGCCAGTTTGTGCACTAGACTCTGGCCGTTGGCTTTAATGTTGAAGGCAGGATAAGTCCAACACAGCGGTAGATTTATGTTAGCCCAAGGCCACCTTGCCTGTACTAGAACACGCACACACAGTATAAATCACACCCAAAGGACAAATCATATGCTCTCATAAACACAGTTCTAGGCGAACATAAAACACGCGCCACTGCAGAAAATAGTATGTGAACCCTTTGAAATTCAGTGGATTCGTGCATTGATAAACTTGGTTATAGTAACAATAGATACATTACAATACGCAAATGTTCATTTTTACACTGAACAGACCATATTCGACGCATAGCTTGTATTGTAGGTGTTGAACCGTTTCAGAAACCCATGTTTGATCTTTGCAGTTTGTAGAGGTGCCACAATAAATCAAGTTAAGGCCTTTTTAGGGTAAAAAACGCACTTCAAGTTTTGAAAAAGTTCACCTGTATATTAATGCCGTATTTCACAACCAGTCCAAAACGGACAGACTGTGACATTGTGTAAAATGTATAATTAATGTTCCTGTTCTATGTTTTAGTTTCTGCATTGCTCAGATGCGTTAAAATCAGGCTGACCAATCAGAACTCTGTTATCAGGCAACGAGGAAAGCTTATATGACAAGCACCACGCTGACAAAAACCAAAAAGCTTGGATATTTTAAAAATCCAGTGGAATGTAGCTGAATGGCTGGGGAATGGTGATGAAAACCTCACAGAGACTGTAAGGATCCGTTTTTACAAAAACACAAACTATAGCTTCCTGCACCAATCTTTGCTTGCATCTTTTGTTTTTTAAGTTACTGATGTAAAAAGACACAGTGAAATCTCAGAGACACATTAAGAGAAGGGACATTTAAAAAGATCTAAAGCATACAGGGAGTTTTCAGAGTGTTTATACAAAAAAAGCAATTGGTGTGAAATTCCCAGTACATTAAAAATCACATTTATTTTCTAGTGGAAAAAAATCATACTCTGTTTGACTAGGCCTTTAGCTGACTAAAATTGACTACCAAATTAAATGGCAACTAATTTAACAGTCGATTAGCCTGTGACGTCATCATGTGTGCTTCTCGCTCTAAATCGGAATGTTATTACATCAGCGCTGAGTGGAGTTAACAAAAGCACAATGGCAGCCTCAAGAAGAAGTGTGGAAATATTTCACTCCGAACAAAGGTTGTCAGTTATACTACACTGCTCACAAAAATGAGATATAACATCATGGGATATTTCATTTTGAACTATCGAGTAGTATATTTGTATAGAGTAGATTCCAGTTAATGGGACCACATCCGGGCGCGATCGTTTTGGTCCTAATAACTGGATGGTCCGATTAAACGAACATGCTAAATGTTACAAGACAATTAAACCTTTATTGTGTGATTTACACGTATAGCAAACGTACAAACAAGAACTACTGTTACTTACGAACTTTATTCATTGAAAAATAAATTTGCAAACAAGTTTTTCAAACGATCTACAACACAATGTATAGGTACTCAGCATGCAAAGCATAATACTGTAAAAAACAAGTTCTTTGTTTTTTCTCTGATAACTCACTCATTGGCAAAGTGCAATCAGATTTAGAACAGGCTTATTCTACTACTGGGCATCTCAAATAACCTGGACAATTAAATACCTTTAGAGTAAAAAAAAACTTGTTACAATGAATATCTCTTTATACAGATATCTCTTTATATATATATCTCTATATATCTTTAATCAATCTTACTTATTAAGCACAAATCTGAATGTCCATTATGAATAAGTTTGTAACAGAGGGTACATATAAATGGGTGTGGTGTTCTCACATTGCCCATACTGAAGTGCCTCTTGAAGCTGCCAAAGAGGTCGTAAACGAGCACGGTGCCATCTTCCTGAATGCACAGGAGATCATCACACACAGTCCACCCCAGCTGCTTGACCACACCACTCTTCCACTGCCAACAAAGTAATACATGGAATGGTCAGCTTCTTCAAGTCAGGAGTACCTCAAGGGTGGATCCTCTTCTTTGCACTTCTCCATAACACATCTGAAGTGTCCTGTACCAGCTATGACTTATTCATTATGGATATGATATTGTCATTGACAGGAATCACCTTTTTTAAGTGAAACGACACATGAATAGTTTCATACGTAGTTTAATTAATAATAGTGCATTAAAAGAAAATCATAGAACGGTGTTTATAGAAGACCTATAATGGCCCTGTACCCTGTACGCTAAACATAAATAACCATAATATTGGATAGCAGCTATAATAAACTTACACTCCTGGGAAAATCCAAAATTGCTAAATCAATGTCGTTCCATTTAATGGAAATGGATTTAAACAGTTGACGAGCCGTTTGAGTTTAAAAATCTAACTATATATTCTCTATAGGGCAATGTTAATTTCGTAGACGATCTATTTTCGTCATAGGTGTCATCAACGAACCTTTTCTTCATGACGAAAACGAAACGATAACTAAACAAAAACTACTTACAACGATTAAGGTCGTGAAATACTAAATTTAGTTATAAATCCTCTTGTTATATGTTTGGTGTTATTTTTGCACTAATGACACTGCTGATTTTTACTGTACTCAGTTAAAGAATGTATTATTTAATGTATGTAATTTGTTATAAACAATGTATTTATTTCTCAGGCATAGCAAACCTAATCATAATCAATATTTTATTGTTCTGCTCAATATGCAAAGTCAGGTCAATAAAGA